>OZ025873.1:6871733-7011733 GCA_964019415.1 Ianthella basta | reverse complement strand
GAGTAACAGATCTGCAACCAACAGGTCTGGCATATTGAAGGTTGAAATTTTAGTTTTGCTTGTTTAACAGTCTATTCACACTTGTGAGCCAAATATAACATCTGGGAGCTCGAGAATATAGCAACTTTTACAATTGTCTCTTCTTAGACTAGGTGCTATTTATAGCACTGCCACACTTACCTATGTTTTAAGGTTCTCTTGATTGTGCAATTTGTGCTAGCTGCCTATATAGAAGTTACTGAGGGACTGAGGGGAATTCCATGGCCTGGAGTCCATGGAGGATAGGTAATATGATGCCATCTCTCTAAGTCCTTCCACACTTACGTATATAATTCATCTGTGGGGCTTCTTACAAGCACATATAGATGATTGTCCCTACTGCATGTACTTGGGGGCCATGTGGTTTGGGAGATGCAGCTGGTCATGGGCCGGGTCCCAGTTTTGTTGCCTCTTGCTGGCTCATGCCCTAAATGTGGACACATAATTTTATGCCTAATTCTGTTTGCCATAAATTGGAATGCATGCATGTACACGTACACTCATGTGCACATGTACATGTGCAAATGTAACAATTGTAAAGACATAAAGGCATACACACACACAATGCCTAATATTATTGCACCTTACTGTGGATTCCAACCCATTAGTACATGTACACATGTATTGGTTGTTATACGTGTCCTTTCAGTGTATGCCATTTTCAATTTGTCATATCAATATAGGCATGCTATTTTTACAAATGATCGAAGCACTTAGGTAATGGGAGGCCACTAAAGTATAGTATTGCTAACCATGCAGTCATAAGCCATACAATATCCAAAGCATACGTGTTGGTAATGAACAGCTATATTGACACAACCTCTCAATGCCACAACAACGGCTAATGGAGCAGAGTAGCATGACCATATATGGGTTATGTCTGTTGAATGGCATACATAAAATGTTAAAGTGTTTCTCAGACCTATATGCTTGGTAAAGACACTTCTTCCTGGTATTAATATATTGGAATGATGTTGGGCTTTTACATGTGTGTGATCCTAACAGTGCTGTTACCAGGTAAGCTGTTTGAACAGTAGTAGCTACACTGCTAAACAGTAATGGATTGTATGGTTCATATTTCATTGCATTTTACTCCCTTAGCCATGTGTGAGGCCGTACCTGGAAATATCACTTTATTTTTAGGAGCTAGGCTTACTGATTCAATTGTAATCACGGGTTCAGTGGTGGTTGGTGTCAACGAGACAGTCAGTATTCGGTGCAGAGCAGAGAACACTGTTCATCCTGGGACACTACGGGCTCTGAACTGGCGATATAGTGATGGCATTAATGTTATACAACCTGTTGTTGGGGCAGGAAAGACAAGTGACCGTGATGTGTACGTAGAACGTGAAGCTGGTCGTGGTAGAATATCCTATACACTTCTTTGGCAGAGAATTCTTCATTTCAAAAGAATTCACCCTTCTTCTGCCGGGATCTATGTTTGTATTGCCAACTACGGCGGGGTTCTCTGGAATCAAAGCATGGAAATACAAGTGTCAGGTGTGTGAATGTGTAACTGCTAGCAACTGAAACACTATATATCACAATGCTATTGTACATGGTGTAGAACCTCATATGCAGGTCAGCCATTATTCCTTAGCCTGTTCAATTATTAACCATCATTGTCAGTTTAAACCATAAAGTTTGATATTGATGAAGCAAGGGCGGATCCAGGGGTGTTTCCAAGCCAAGCATCTGCAAATATATCAAGCACATGCAAATGCATCAAGTACACCACATTGATGAAGGTCCTTCACACTAGAACAGGGATACAATAGTTTACTGGTGTTATGTATGTGCAGACTCACTAACACTCAAGTTCACATTGCGTATTCCTGCCAACAATTGTCACGTACAGCATGGTACAACACCCAATTTTGCAAAGGCCTGAGTGGCTAGGGAAATCATCCATTGCAGTTTCAGACACACTAGCCAGTGGTTTAGAGCAAGGTTCAGATGTTTTGGCATTACTTCGAACAACTTCTCTGATGAAGGTGTTCGAATTAACATCGAAATGTCTGAGAATCAGAGAGTGAATGGTACTTTAAAGAGGATGTCGACCAGAGATCCAGTTGAAATGTCAGTCAGGTCCCAATCATGTTGTTTATGCTGGTATTTGGAGAAACTACTGTTTCATGTTTGAGTAAACTGAGATGTCCTTAATTAATAGTCAGGCAAATTATGTAGCTGCTACGAGTTTGCATTATCAATTTAATCCAGCTAGTCTTCCTCAGTTCACATGTTCTTATATCATCTCGATGACCTGATCAGAATTCTTGTTTGACTGGCGACTCTCTTGAGAAGCATGTAGTTTTCGTATGTCACTAAGTCTTGCCCTTGCCAGCCTAATCTGATTTCTGAATGTGTAGATTACATTGGAACTTGACTCCAATTTATGCTACAAGCATGCCTAATAACTACCAATTGAGCGTGTTTGAATGTTCTTCATAAACATCATTTATTATGTAGGCCATCAACGCCTGATGCACAATCTGATGCTGCATCAGCGGTAGATGTCTGTAAATCTGACTGCAGGCATAGCTGGCTGCAGATGCAGCATAGCAAGACTTAAGAAAATGGCTTTGAATCAGTGTCAATGTCTGCACGTGTGCCCTATAACTAGATGTGTTGCCTATGTGCAACCAATAGGGTACTTTCCCCTTTAATTTTAGCGTCTCCTAGCTGAAGCATTTGGTTAAAGGCCAAGCATGCTCCTATCTTTGTGTCTCTTGTTGCAGTCTTTTGTCTCCCTGCTGATAGTGTTAGCATCACTGCATGCAATTGAACAGATGCCCTTGAGTTGATGGAGCATGACGAGTCATGCAGGGTGTGGTGCTAGAGTGTTATATACACAAGTATTGTGTATCCTTTATGCCTTGGCACCACATGCATATTTCATTCACTTTCTTGTGTAATAATTTCAGTCCAGAAAAGGACTGTTAATTCTAGTCTTGCATGACCAGCCCAATCCACTTTGCTCATCTCAAGAAATAGTCGAAGTCATGCATTGAAGGGCTGGGCTGGCCATAATTATGATAATAGCTGCCACTATAGGAATGTTCTGCAGAAGCAGTACTATTAATGGTGCATTCCTGACCAGCATGTGATGGGCATATGCATATAACACAGTATGTAACAGCATGCATTCAAATATAGCTATATGTATTGGACAGTTTGCAACTGTGTTCTTCAACTCATGACTTCAGTTTCTATTGGTGCAATGGTAGTGCTATACTCTCTCTTCCGGTCTACTTACGTAGAAGAAACTACACCCACAATAAATGGTACATCCTTTAATAACAGTACTGTTGGATCTGGTGAGTACCTAAAGCTATATACACAGAATTGTGACATCGTGTTATGCAAAGTAATGCTGGATGTGAGTAGCTTTTCCCTACACCCTCACATTAGTTACCTTGGTAGTGCAATACTTTCTTTTCTGGTCTACTTAGGAGACGCTACAACTCCCACGAGCAGTGGAATATTAACTCCTAACAGTGTACCATCCCCCACAAATATAGACACATCACCCTCTAGCATGAGAACATTTCCCACAAGCAGTGTAAGATCACCCCCTGACAGTGTAACAGAATCCGCAAATGGAGGCACATCACGTTCTATCATGGGAAGATCAACCACAAGCAGTGTAAGATCACCCCCTGACATTATTACGTCATCCGCAAATGGAAGCACATCACATGCTAGCATGAAAGGATCTCCCAGAAGTGCTGAAACATCACCTCCTGACACTGCAACGTCCACCTCAAGCAGAGGTACATCACTCCATACCAGTATACACCCCACAAGCAGTGCCATTTCTCCTACTGTAAATGGAATATCTTTTAATAACAGTACTGTTGGATCTGGTGAGTATCTAAAGCTGTATACACATGCAGAATTGCGCACATGACATTGTGTTATGTAAAGTAATGTTGGATGTGTTCGGCTTTTCCCTACACCCTCACATCAGTCCCCTTGGAAATATTGCCTACAGCCGCCATAGTCAGTGTAGCTGTTGTTGTACTCCTCCTTCTGGGATGTGTGCTGGTGGTAGCACTTATGGCTGTGATTTACAGGTAAGCCTTGACATATTGGCATGAGCTACCCCTTCAGCCAATTTGTTATTCTTTTTCCCCAATGAAGAAAGTACTCATCAAGGAAATTGATGACATCCCATCCTGAAGTGTTGCCTGATTCATCTGGCATGGAATGTGTCCCACTGGGCACCAAACAACAGGAGGTGATGCTGGCAAATGGCACTACTAATGAACACATGTGGCCCAGTGACACAGGTGGCCAGGATCTGAATGACAATTGCAACACAAAGTCAGGTTGGTGGGTCTACTACCACACTGTTTTCTATGAAGGCTAACAATACATTGTAAGCACTTACTGTAAGTATGATTATTCTATGCTATAATGCCAATATTTATATCAATGTATATAATATTAAAGTAATTTAAAATAAAAAATTTACAATACTAGAATTTGAAGACAGTTGTCCCACAAATGAAGCAGACGCAAAAGTGGCTATGCTAGCTGAAGCTGATACCAGTCAACTTAGTGAAGCAGTGTGTGTAGAGAAGGATGTTACACTAGATGAGGCACAACCAGGCAGTGGAGAAGTAGAGGTATCAATTGGATACAATAATCAGGACACAATGCCAGCACTGGAGGGGGACACTGAAATGCTACCTGATGCAGGTCTGTCGATGCTTAATTCAAAGAAGATTGTTCTTGCAACACTGACATTCATTTGTTGGTATGTATTTTCAGTTAACTTCAACCAAATGTCTTTGCCATTGCAGTGAATCTTGGGGCTCTGGGCAGTGCCTTTGACACAGGCAGATTTGTGGATTATGTGGAAAATTTACATAAACATGGGGACAAAGGTTTTAAAGAACAGTTTAAGGTGAATGAAATAGAACTGTCAACAATGTAGACCATGAAGGCAAAACATTGTTGGATGATTTCACTCTATACAATGCATGCCTTATAAAGGTAAGCCAACAGCCATGAAGCTGCTGCTGTTGAATATTGTATATCTCTCAATAGTACATTTGTCATGCATACTCTCTTTCCAAATGAAATGAGTGCAGCATGTTGTTGATGATCCAAATGGAGTACGTGACATTGCCAAAGCCAACCGTTCCAAGAACAGATACCACAACATACACACATGTAAGTATACGTACATGGAGCTAGTGATGATATGTAAGCATAAGCTTTGTATCAAGTGTGTGATAGTGTAGCTACTCCTCTTCATTCAGTTGACCACTCTCGGGTGATCCTGTCAGCATCAGACGAACGTGGAAGGTACTACATCAATGCCTCATACATCAATGTAAGTTTAATTCTCACTGGATATGCATAGCAAACAACAGGGTTCCACCAATGCTTACATTACAGTGCCACAACTCATTTCAGCTAGTCTTTCCTTCTCTGCATAATCTACAGGATGAACATGGAGATGTCTACATTGCATCACAAGGTTTTCATATGTATTAATTTTGCAACCTTTCAAGCAGTAGAAGTAGCATATTGTGGATGCCCACTGCATGCTTCATTGCCCCTTACAACTATACCACCTGTATAGGCCCCACTCCTGAAACTATCACTGATTTCTGGCAGATGATCTGGGATGTGAGGCCAGCAGTGATTGTCATGCTGACCAAAGTAGATGAAAATGGGAAAGTGAGAGCATGCAAGCAGAGAGATGTACATACCTTCAGTAATTTGCTGACCACATTGCTCATTATAGCACATTGTTCATTGTATTTTATCAGTTTAAGTACAATGTGCAATTAACTGAACCTATCTACTCTGGATTTTCGCAGTTTTCAACAACATAATCAAATAATATCTTAACTGGTTATTAATGTATATATATAGCATTCAGAGAAAACGTTGCATACTGCTTCAATTTCCTTGCAGCGTAAATGTGAACAGTACTGGAATGATGACCTAAACAAACCTTTCAATGCTGGCAGGGGCTTCACTGTGGTAACCACGGGAAGCAGAGGATTTGCTGACTATGTTGTCAGGGACCTGACTGTCATGAATGTGAGACTCATATGTACATGACATATTGTTGGATAGCCTGCAAAGCTTTGAGCCTCTCTCGGCATTATTTTTGCGTAGGCCTCCGATGGACCCCTCTATGTGAAGCAATTTCAGTACACTGGATGGCCAGATCATGGAGTCACTCTACACCCATCATCGGTAGTGAAGTTCATTCAACAGGTCAGGAAGGAGATCGAAGGAACAGATGTACCCATTGTAGTCCACTGCAGGTGAGAATGAGCCTGAATGATGGATATTCATTGCTAGAGGACAATATAAGCAATTACTCCATTGACAATGTCAAAACTCGAACTGTTGATGTTTCATGCTATTCTATATGTAGTGCTGGTGTGGGTCGTACTGGCACTTTCATTACACTTGATGCAATGATGGAGAGACTGAAGGAGAGAAAGGACATTGACATCTTTGAGTTTGTCAATAGAATGAGGACTAGGAGGACAAAAATGGTGCAGAGCCTGGTGAGTTAAATATTTATCGCACAAAATTTGATATATTACTTTAGCTGACTATTAGGTTACTTCCATTCTGCTTGTATACTGTTTGGAACACATCAACATATAATTTATTGTTAATCTCTTCCTAATATATATTATAGGACCAGTATGTGTTCATCCATGATGCTCTCTGTGACTACATCACTTGTGGAGACACAAGTGTGCCTGCCCATGAGCTGAAGGCTGTCACTGACACTCTTGAGAGAGTTGACCAGAGCACTGGGAGGACTGGCTTTCAGGAACAGTTTGCTGTGAGGGAAATTAATATTCCATGGTCCAGTATTTATTTGAGTTATTTAGTTCTGATTGGATACTGGTAATTACTACAGCTAGTAATTATTACAGATGTTGGAGAAACATTGCAAATCAGCATGTTCTAAAGACATTGCCTTTGCCAAGAAGAAGGTGGTGTCCAAAAGAAATAGATACAAGGACAATTTCCCATGTGAGTTAAGTATTAGTTATACCACGGCGCTTCGGTGTATATGGATTTTAGGCTAACATTCATATACACCGAAGCGCCGTGGTATAAGTGATATATACCCCGCCTAGCGCGTCTAGGCTCTTATTCGAAAGGCGGGCTTCTTCCAGGATGGCAGCTCTGAAGAGCGGCTGTCAAGTTTTGTTGAATTCGGAGGACTGTGAAGTTTTTGCCTTTTGTTAAGCCACTGGAGCAACACTCTAAAGAAGCCAGTGAAGTGATTGAGGCATCTGCGACGTTTTCGGCCTTCGAGGGTTCTTTGCGCTCGCTGTTCGTATTTCTGTTCTCCGTAAAACAGTGCGTTCCCACTGCTGCAGTGAGTTTGGGTACCTTTGCGTACGAATTAGTGCACGAGCTTGCTGTTTCTCATTTGTGCACTGTGCGGGTCGCGTACATGGTTTATCTAGCTCGGCTACGAACTGCTTTACATTTTTGGCTTGCGTGCATTGGTTGCAGCATGGTGGAGTGAGGTATTCTCCTTTTCAATGCTTTGTGGACTCTCCCGGAGCCACGCAAAGTTGAAGCTGACTGCAAATTGCTGCATTTCTGTGTTTGCTTTGGTGTGATTTGACACCTTCGTTGTTATCAAAAACAATTTCTTGTTATCTTTCACACCTTCCATATTTGGGCTGGGATATAACAGGATTTAAGCGCCCCTGTGCATATATATGCTTCTTAGCTCCTGTTATATCCCGGCTGGCTTGTTTACGCGATATATTTTCGCGCGGTTACCATGGCAACGGGGTATATGGCTAATTATTTTAAGCAATTATTTATTCGTCATTGTGGGAGTGCATGTAACATTATGTCATAGAGTTACATGTGCTGCAGTTGTACATGCATAACCCTAACCCATTGATGTGGTTATTGTGTAGATTCCACCAACTTCCTGAGGCTACCATACAGCTCTGCAAGCAATGGAACTGATTACATCAATGCAACATTCATCAATGTAAGATTTATAGTGGTTGTTGCGCAAGAAATGTAAAGATCTGAAGTTGTGTGGCATGAAAGCTGGTGATAGATAGTATAATATCAGATTCTGTATATCAGTGATGTGCATCCATTACATACAGAGCTACTCCAGTAAGTGTGCCTTCATAGCTGCTCAGTCTCCAATGGAACAAACTAAGAATGACATTTGGGAACTAATCTGGCAGTGCAGGACATCCACAATCGTGCTCCTCTGTGACTTCAGAGAGGAAAATGAAGTAAGTTAACATGTGCCCTTCTTTTTCACGTATGACGCTGTATATATAATACTATATATACTCATGCACCCTTCTGTGTCACGTATGATGCTGTATACTACTGTACTCATATACTGCTATTTCAGTGTATATGTTTGATGCATAAATGATAATATCATGCCTGTTCTCTGCATGCATGTGTTAGGAAACATGCTACCCATTTTGGCCAGATGAAAGGACAGGAACAGCTGATTACAAACTAGTCAGGGTCAACTACAAGGACACTATTTCAATGAAGGACTGTGACAAAATTCTACTTGATGTCTTCAGCAGTGCACAGGTAATTGTTTTTATTGAAATCTAATGTCTATTTCCTCAAAATTACAATGCCAATTGGATAAGCAATGAGATGTTCACATATGTGTCTGTGCCTCCAACTGTCTCAATTCAGATTGCCTGTCCCCCAATGGAGGTGGTCCTGTACCACTTCAGAGGTTGGACCACAACCAGCCCACCTCCTGCTGCCTCCCTGCTGAAGGTGATGGAAGAAGTGGCCGACATCCAGAAGGAAAAGAATGGACCTGTTCTGGCCATGTGCGAGTAAGTGGTCCAATTATGCTACCCTAGGCCTGCCATGCACTCATCATGACCTTTTCACTTACACAGTTTGCATGATATTATAATGATACTCATGATGATTAAGTATGTACCTACAATTAGAATTGTTCATAACTTTGTTCCTTAAACTACACAATAATATTATTAATCCATTTGCGCCTACAATAATTTATTATTCGGTGCTAAAACATTATTATGTTGTACACTGTGCAATACAGCGAGTACTAAGCAGCCTAGCAACCTATTAAATGTAGAGATATTGAAATCACAGTTATACTATAATTCCTGATCTCTCCAGTGATGGCATGTCTCGCAGTGGTGTGTTCATTACTTGTATGTCTGAAATTGAGAGAGTCAAAAATGAAGGAGGAGTGGACATCTTCCAGACAGTCAAGGCAGCAAGAGCACAGAGACCACACATGGTCTGCACCAGTGTGAGTTGTTGTTGGAGTGCATAATTTAAAATTGTATTTAGATTTAGCTGTTTATTAAATGTCATTTATTATAATGTTTGCTTAAGAATGTAGTCAATACGTTTTCTATAGATGTACTCCTATGTACTAGCGTGTTTTTGGGAAAGCCGAATAGAGGCGCATAAAAATTGATTCAGAAGGTCATTGATAGGTTTCTCTCTACATATTGAAGTTGGCTGCATGCATGGTAAATTACTGATAATACATTGACTATTGTGTGCAGGAGATGTATACTCATGATTCTACCAGCGATGCTCACAAATACATATTATGTGCTATATATTTACTTCCCTTCAGGAGCAGTACAAGATGTGCTTTGAGATCCTCCAGTCCTATTTGGACTCATTTGATACCTATGCCAACTTCAAGAATGTTTGAGTGTGACTGCTGTTAGCATATGATATATAACTGCATAATTAGAATGCTCAAGAAGCATGATTTTGTAGCCTTTAGATTCACAGTAAATTTCATGCTGTACAATTCTCTTTGTACACTTAGCTTCTACACTTAGCTTCCTTCCTACCAAGGGAAATTGTTGTTGAAATTGAAAGTTGTCATTGAAATGCTATTTTTGTATGCGTGCATGTTATGTGTGTGTCATATTTATACGAATATACTTGGACTGTATCAAGGTTAAGTGTAGAGGATCATCATAGACATACATACATATTCGTATGCATGACTACAGCTCAAACATGCCTAACATATATGTCTGTCACAACCACACACAAAATCCCAGAAAGCTAGAGTGTAGTATGTAAATTGTGAAACTCGGTATTATATATTATAATAATAGACATGACACTAACAATGTATATATAATAATGTGTAGCTGTAGGCATGGATTAATCTGTCACATTTCAAACATCTATAATGTCTCTGTGAGTATATTGCAGGATGGTACATAGCCTTTGTGACTGTGATGTTGAGTATGTATGTTTTTGTGCATAAACTGTCCATATTCACCTTAAAGCTTTATAGCAACCACACTCCAGGCAACAAACTGGGATGCACTGTTAACTGACTTACCTCATCACCATTAAACAACTATAATTTCAACTCAGTCTGGCCCCGAGTGGATAAGTGAGTGTGAATAGTAATAGTGTTTAGTGGGTCTACTGTGTGTGTATACGTACATGTGTGCAAATCAAATGGCACAATGAGACAGATCCATGCATAATACTCTTTGTGATTGTACTATTGTATGTATAGGCCTTGGGTGCTTGGTACACTCAGCAATCAGTTGGTCCACTCCCAACACACTCTTCCATCTCGTTTCACAGCACCTCAAGGATGTTCTTTCCTGAGAATTTAAGAAGGCAGTTCATCCCCCTCTCTCTTCCTCTGTCCCATTTCTCCCTGCCATTGGTGTTCCCCTGTAATAGTGCATATTTTATGCTTGTCAGTGTATGAAGACGTGCACTCTGCCCACCAGACATCTTGCATCACTCTGTTATTCAAGGATAGGCCGGATTGCCTGCTGCTTTTCGAGAGCTGGCATTACAATTATACTTTCTGTTGCTGACGTGGCACAATCATGCAAACTATTATAGCATATTGTATGTGCACTGACCAAGACATAATCATGCAGGTGTGCATGACCGTACCTATGATTGTATAATAATAATTATACATACATATGAAATGGAATGCACCAAGTTGATAACAGCAAGTATATGTAGGAACGTAGTAGCATGTTGCACAATTCCACATCGTTGTACCCATGTTGGGACATACATGAGATGTGGTGTCCTTGTATCTGTAGTAACATCCTTTGTTTACACTTGAATAAAGGGTACATATGTGCAATAGCATGCATTACTCACATGACACACAGCTGATTATTGGGACTGATAAGGTATAATTTCATTGCTTGTCATGCTTGTTACATATAGGTGACTCTGCCTGGACTGGATTGGCAATGAACTGCCAATAGATAAGTCTATGTGAGGTTTGCACTTGGTCCTAATCCTATTGGAATTGCTTGCAGGTGAGAGCTGTAGGGAGAGTTAGAAGCACTACACTGTATATCCGTAGGATCGATGTTAACTTTATGCACCTGTAGTAATTAAGTGTTTCTTTTGTTTTAACTGCTTTGTAGTTACTTCACTCTTTGTTCATTGAGGTGTTGTTCAAGCTACCTTGTTGAACTACCAAGTTAGTACATCATCCTTTAATTGTTGCTTTCATATATACACCCATGAGTGAGTAACTAAAAACCACACTATATTCTTCTACTTCAATATAGCTATGCTATCTTTGCAAATGACCACAGGACGCACTTAGGTAATGGCAGGTCACTAAAGTGTGCTATATAGTATTGGTAACAATGCAAGCTAGTGATAAGCCATACATTAACCAAAGCATACGTGTTGGTAATGAATAGCTATACTGGAGCAGCCTCTCAATGTCACAACAAAGGGTAATGGAGCGGATTAGCATGACCATATATGGGTCATGTGTGTTGAATGGCATACATAACATTTTATAGTGTTTCTCAGACCTGTGCTTGGTAAAGATACTTCTCCCTGGTATTAATATATTGGAATGATGTGGGGCTTTTACATGTGTGTGCTCCTAGCAGTGCTGTTGCCAGGTAAGGGCTGTTTGAACAGTAGTAGGTACACTGCTAAACAGTAATGGGTTATATAAACAGTATTAGACTATATGGTTCATGTGTCATTGTATTTTACTCCTTTAGCCATGTGTGAGGCCGCACCTGGAGATATCACTTTATTTTTAGGAGCTAGGATTACTGAGTCAACTCCAATCACGGGTCCAGTGGTGGTTAGTGTCAACGAGACAGTCAGTATTCAGTGCCGAGCGGAGAACACTGCTAGTCCTGGGACACTATGGGCTCTGAACTGGCGATATAGTGATGGCATTCGTGTTATACGACCTGTTGTTGAAGCAGGAGAGACAAGTGACCATGATGTATATGTAGAACGTGTTGCTGGCCGTGGTAGAACGCCCTATTCTTTAATTTGGAGGAGTGTTCTTCATTTCAACAGAATTCATCCTTCTTCTGCCGGGATCTATGTCTGTATTGCCAACTACGGTGGGGTTTTCTGGAATCAAAGCATGGAAATACAAGTGTCAGGTGTGCAAATGTGTATCAGCTAGTTTGTCTATGCAGCTGGCAAATATAACACTATAATTATACATTGTGTAGCTATATTTGTATTCTAGCAGTTACTGTTATAGTGTCATGTAGAGAGCTGTTGATTTCAAAATAGCTCTACATCAATCACTACATGAGTTTATGTGTGTGAGTGCATGGAGTATGTAGCTAGCTAAAGTTGCATAGCATACTATAAAATGGACCAATATGGGCTGTGCATATATGCAGCTTGGTTCAGAGAAACAGCAGCTATAATTATATCATTTGTTCAAACTATTTCATTTACATGAACCTTAGTCAAAAATCTTGAGCCTGGTAATTTAGGTAAAATGTATATTGGCGTGTTAGATGTTGAAGCTACCAAAATGATTGCAAAATAATTTGGCAAAAGGCTAAAATATTGTTAAAATTTCAGTATTAGTTAAGCCTATAATCTAAAGTAGACTTGACAAAGTAGAAGCAAGGGATCAAGCGTATTTGTCTGTAGTGAACAGTCATGTGAAGTCAATGGCCATCTGTAAAAGAGACTTGCAGAAGAAAGTCTGCCAAAGGATGGACAACCTCTTCTCCCTGTGAACCTTACTTGGGTGGTTCTTCTGAATTATATAGTCTCCCAAACTTGAGAATGAGATAGTAAGTAGTGGTGGAAATCTACTAGGTGAGAACTGGAAGCAGAAGGGGAAAAATGGCGAGTATGCGGATAGCATGGGCTGTCTGCATAGCTATAAATGCCTTCTGTGTTGTTCAGTACCTGTAACCATGCAGAGAGTTTGGTTGCATTTCACATCGTACAGTGGAATTAGCAATGAAAATGTAGACTGTATGTAATGTAACGATGATGTACCTTGCTCCAACTCACAAGGTATGTAATATATTTATACTGTTGGAGTCTGAATCATTCATGTCCTCACATGAGTTGTATGGGGCCTCAATGGTTCATTCCTTTCACTTGTTGTCTAGGAGATGCTACACCTTCATCAAGCCATATAACATCACTCCGTAGCCAGGGAACATCTCCCACAAGCAAAGGAACATCACCCACAAGCACTGTAAGATCACCCCCTGACATTGTAGCATCTCCCCCAAGCAAAGGAACATCTTCCACAAGCACTCTAAGATCACCCCCTGACATTGTAACATCTCCCACAAGAAGTGTAACATCCACCTCAAGCAGAGGCACATCACCCACTAGCAAGGGAACATCTCCTACAAGCAGTGTAACATCACCCCCTGACAGTGTAACATCCACCTCAAACAGAGCAGGTAAGCTATCCCCTAGTAAGGGAACACCTCCTAGAAGCGGAGGTTCACTCCCAACAGCACAAAGTTTATTGATCCCAACAACAAATGGTATTCATTTATACTTCCCTTCAAGTAGTACATTCAAATATTAAAATAGAAGTTGAACCGTGAACTTGTGCCTTTTAATTTATGCCTCCTACTGCTTATAACTACCACACACAATTCTACAAACATTACCCATGCATCCATGCCATGTGTATGGATTCATTTTCCTGTCATGTACAGTAATGCACATTCTGTTTGTTCTGGCTCCATTATTCTGTATCTGTGTATAACCTGAATCTTGTATCAGACTACATCTAATGCATCAACTTAGACTCAATCTGTACAGCATGCCTAATGTTATGGTTGCTTGCTATTTTATCCTTCTCGCTCAGCCATTGACTGTGGTGATCCTGGTACTCCCACAAATGGTCAACGTACTCTCTCCAGTACAACCTACAGCTTTGTAGTGACCTACACCTGTGATGTAGGCTACACACTACAGGGATCAAACAGTAGAACCTGCCAGTCCAATGGACAGTGGAGTGGGAGTGTACCTCAGTGCAGTTGTGAGTGTGGAGTAAACTCATGGTATGGGTAAATAGACAGGTATACATTATAACTATGGATGTCAAGTGCTTTGGAAATATGCAACATTGAGGCATGATTTCAAGGGAGAAATGTACCACTATAATAGTGCTAATAGTAGTTTAATGATTGTGTGTAATGCTCTATCTCTATAAGTAGTGGAGTTTTTATTCTTATATTCATTATGAATATGGAATATGTATATTTTATATTTGATTCTTGAGAGCAGCTAATGGTCGTATGTATTGGGAGTTAATACATGAGAATATTTAAACCAGTATAGCATCTTTGTATTGTCGCCACAGTGATAACCACCCTCAATTCATCATCATCAACAACAATCTCTCTGTCTTGGGGAACACAAGCTGGCAGTGGCACCACCTTCACAGTGTGGTACTCAACAGACAGTCATGAGAGTGACCCCTCCACTCCACCCCAGGGAGCTCTAGTGGTGTCTGGACTAAACTCCACATCAGTTACAATCACTCTACCAGACACAGACAACTCATGCAAGCCATATTATGTGTGGATATCTGCCATCACTCCAAATGGACAGCAAAGTCCTTACAGCAAGAGAAGACAGGTGGACGTGTGCAGAATGAATGTGTGTGCAGGTGAGCACAGCACATTGAACTTATAATGTTTAGTATGCATCTTATGATATCCCCCCTGTACTCCCCACAGTGACTGCTGCAGAGTTGGCTAATGCCCCTATTGGTGCAGGCTCTTCCCTGGGTGGAGTGGTGGCTGGTGCTATTGCAGCTTTACTTGTTGTGGGGATCATGTATGGCTGTTGGAAGTTGAAGCATTCAAGTAGTAACAGTTTTACATGGAACAATAAGGAGGAAATGTGAGACTTCATTAATCACCACAAGTTTAGAACAATAAATTGGGATAAAATTAATTGAAGCCTATTACAATTAATGCATTGCAAGACATAATTATGCATTGTCATGATAAAATTGTGCTTCAATTGTGAGTAATGTGCATTGATCATTGTCAAGCCACATTTATTATTCTTTGAATTGAAATCATGTACCTGCCCCTGGTAGGGAAAGAACCTATGATACTGTGAGTCCAAAAAGAATTCCTGCAGTCAGTGATCAGGTTGCCATGGAGACCAACCCTGCCTATGGGGTGTGTGCTCAAAAGCATTGACATCAGTAGTGGAGGAGTGTGTGTGTTTGTGTGTGTGTGTGTGTGTGTGTGTGTGTGTGTGTGTGTGTGTGTGTGTGTGTGTGTGTGTGTGTGTGTGTGTGTGTGTGTGTGTGTGTGTGTGTGTGTGTGTGTGTGTGTGTGTGTGTGTGTGTATGAGAGAGTGTATGAGTTATAAATTAAGATGTGAAGACATTTATAAATAACAGCTAGATCTGCATTCTATTAGTTGAGCATGTATTTTTGTACACTTGGTTACACTGCTAAGTGCGTGTATTTAAGTATGACTCCTGCCACATTGTTATATATTTTCTTTAACCTATGCGTACTGCATATATGCATGTTAAAGGGAGTGAATGGGATGTGTGTGCATGAATGTATGTATCATGTTCCAGAGCTTAGCTTATTTAGAATCAAAAAGAGTAACAGATCTGCAACCAACAGCCTCTGCCTCTTTGAAGGTTGAAACTTATGCTTGGTTACCAGTCTAGTCATACTTGTGCACCAAATAACATCTGGGAGCTCAAGAATATGGCAACATTTTCAATTGTCTCTTCTAGGTGCTATTTTATAGCATTGCCGCACTTTCCTGAGGTATGAGGTTCCCTTGCATTTGATTGTTCAATGTGTGCTAGCTGCCTATATAGCAGTTACTGAGGGACTGAGGGGAATTCTATGGAGGACAGGTAATCAGATGTCATCTCTCTAGGTCCTTCCACACTTACGTATATAATTCATCTGTGGGGCTTACAAGCATATATAGATGAGTACCCTTACCGCATGTACTTGGGGCCATGTGGTTGGGGAGATGCAGCTGACCATGGGGTCCCAGTGTTGCTGCCTCTTGCTGGCTCATACACTAAATGTGGAACACATAATTATATATAATTATGGCAAATTTTGTTTGCCATATAATCGGAATGCATGCATGTACATGTACACCCAATTGCACATGTACATGTACAGATGTAACAATTGTAAAGACACACAGTCATACACATGCACACACACAATTTACACCTTAATGTAGATGTACTGTGCTGTGGATTCTAACCCATGAGTGCCTGTATTGGTTGTTATACATTTATACTTACTGAAAATGACCTAATAGTATAAACACTTTCAGTGTGTGCCATTTACAATCTGCTATGTCAACATAGCCATTCTATCTCTACAATGACCTCGGCACTTAGGTAATGGGAGGCCACTAATTTAAAGTGTAGTATAGTATTGCTAACCATGCAGTCATAAGCCATACAATAACCAAAGCATACGTGTTGGTAATGAATAGCTATACTGGAGCAGCCTCTCAATACCACAACAATGTGTAATGGAGCAAAGTAGCATGACCATATATAATATGGGTCATGTTTGTCGAACAGCATTAATGTTAAAGTGTTTCTCAGACCTATGCTTGGTAAAGACACTTCTCCCTGGTATTAATATATTGGAATGATGTGGGGCTTTTACATGTGTGTGATCCTAGCAGTGCTGTTGCCAGGTAAGAGCTGTTTGAACAGTAGTAGCTACACTGATAAACAGCAATGGAATATATGGTCCCTGTTTCATTGCATTTTACTCCCCTAGCCATGTGTGAGGCCGCGCCTGGAAATATCACTGTATTTTTAGGAGATAGGCTTACTGAGTCAATTGCAATCACGGGTCCAGTGGTGGTTGGTGTCAACAAGACAGTCAGTATTCGGTGCAGAGCGAAGAACACTGCTCATCCTGGGACACTACAGGCTATGAACTGGCGATATAGTGATGGCTATCATGTTATACAACCTGTTGTTGGGGCAGGAGAGACAAGTGACCATGATGTGTACGTAGAACGTGAAGCTGGCCGTGGTAAAACACCCTATACTATTCTTTGGCAGAGAATTCTTCATTTCAAAAGAATTCACCTTTCTTTTGCCGGGATCTATGTCTGTGTTGCCAACTACGGTGGGGTTTTGTGGAATCAAAGCATGGAAATACAAGTGTCAGGTGTGTGAATGTGTAACTGCTAGCAACTAAAACACTATATCACTAGGCTATATTACATGGTGTAGATCCTCATATGCAGGTCAGCCATCATTCCTCTGCCTAACTGTTCAAATATTAACCATCATTGTCAGTTTTAGACTAGAAGCTTTGTAATTGATGAAGGTCCTTCACACTAGAACAGGATACAGTTTACTAGTGCTATATGTTGGTATGTGCAGGCTCACTAACACTCGAATTCACATTACATTCTCTTGTTTACAATTGTCATGTATAACACTGTATAAATTATTGGTAAAGGCCTGAGTGCATGGTTAGGGAAATCATCCATTACAGATTTGTATGCATTAGATAACAGTTTGGAAGAAGGTTCAGAGGCTTAATTTGCCGTTACTTTGAACACCTTCACTGATGAAGTTGTTTGAAGTAACCCCTAGAAGTCTGAGAATCAGAGAAAGGATGGTAGCTATGTATTATAATTATTTTATACTCTGAAGAAGGCCAGGCAGTTGAAATGTTAGTGAGGTTCCAATCGTGTTGTTTATGCCGTATTTGAAGAACTACCTATTCATGTTTGAGTAAGCTGAGATGCCTTAATTTAACACTCAAGCTGATTATGTTGCTACAGGTTTACATTATCAATTTAATCCAGTTACTCTTCCAAAATAGGCATGTTATTATAACCAGCTCAGCGAGCATTCTGATTTGATCAGGATTCTTGTTTGACTGACTACTCCTCCATGGGAAGCATGTTAGTCTTGTTTCCAAATGTCTGGATTACATAGGAAACTTGATTCCATGCAGTTTATGCTACAAGCATGTTTAGAAAATCTGCCAATTTGCATGCTCTGGATGTTCTCCAAACCTCATTTATTATAATTGTATAGGCGCCTGATTGCATGATCTGATGCTACATCAGCTGTATATGTCAGTTGATCTCATTGCATGCCCGGCTGCAGATGCAGCATAGCAAGACTTAAGCAAGTGTCTTTGAATCAGTGTCTGTCTGCACGTGTGCTCAATACCTACATGTGTTGTCTTTTTCCTTTTAATTTTGTGTCTCCTGAAGCGTTGGCTAAAGGCCAAGCATGCTCCTCTTATCTTTGTGTCTCTTGTTGGAGTCTTTTGTCTCCCTGCTGATAGTGTTAGCATCACTGCATGCAATTGATATGATGCCCTTGACTTTATAGACTTAAGCATGAACAGTCATGCAGGATGTAGTGCTAGAGTGATATAAATTATACAAGTGGTGTGGTTCCTTTATGCCCTGACGCCACATGAATAATTATTTCATTCATTTTCTTGTGTAATAATTTTAGTTCAGGAAAAAGGAATGGTTTGCGTCACCAGCCCTATCCACTGCTCATCTCAAGTAGTTGAAGCCTTGCATGAAAGGGCCGGGCTGGCCATAATTATGATATCAGCTACTAATAAGGTACATAGGAATGTTCTGCAGAAGCAGTACTATTAATCGTGCATTCCTGACCAGCAGTGATGAGTATGTATCTACTGTATGCTTGTTAGGTATAGCACATATGTATGTGCGTATCTGCGTGCAATCAATTAAGTATGATATAATTTATTATATGTATTGGACAGTTTGCAATTTAGTTCTTCAACTCATGACTTCAGTTTCTATTGGTGCAATGGTAGTGCAATACTCTCTCTTCTGGTCTACTTATGTAGAAGAAACTACACCCACAATAAATGGTACATCCTTTAATAACAGTACTGTTGGATCTTGTGAGTCCTTAAAGCTGTATACACATGCAGGATTGCATGACATTGTGTTATGTAAAATAATGTTGGATGTGTTTGGTTTTTCCCTACACCCTCACATCAGTCCCCTTGGAAATGTTGCCTACAGCTGCCATAGTCAGTGTAGTCATTGTTGTACTCCTCCTCCTGGGATGTGTGCTAGTGATTGCACTTGTGGCTGTGACCTACAGGTAAGCTTTGACATAATTTATTAGTGAGAGCTATAATTATACTCTTTCAGCCAATCTGTTACTCTTTATCCCTAATGAAGAAAGTACTCATCAAGGAAACTGATGACATCCCATCCTAAAGTGTTGCATGATGTATCTGGCATGGAATGTGTCCCACTGGGGACCAAACAACAGGAGGTGATGCTAGAAACTGGCACTACTAATGAACTCAAGTGGCCCAGCAACACAGGTGGCCAGGATCTGAATGACAATTGCAACAGAAAGTCAGGTTGGTGGGTCAACTACCACACTGTTTTCTATGATGGCTAACATTTTATATATACGTAAGTACGTATATATTGTAAGCATTGACTGTAGGTATGATCACTCTATGCTAGCTATTATTAAAGTTTTATCAATATAAATTATATTAAACTAATTAAAAATGTAATATCTCACTACTAGATCTTGAAGACAGGTTTTCCATAAATGAAACAGACGCCAAAGCTGATACCAGTCAACTTAGTGAAGCAGTGTGTGTGGTGCAGGATGTTACACTAGATGAGGCACTACCAGGCAGTGGAGAAGTAGAGGTATCAACTGGATACAATAATCAGGACACACTGCCAGCACTGGAGGGAGACACTGAAATACTACCTGATGCAGGTTTGCTGATGCTAAATTCAAAGAAGATTGACTTTTTAACAATGATATTTCATTTTTTGGTATAAAGTCTTTGCTGTTGCAGTGAATCTTGGTACACTGGACAGTGCCTTTGACACTGGCAGATTTGTGGATTATGTGGAGAAACTGCATAAAAATAGGGACAAAGGTTTTGAAGAACAGTTTAAGGTTAATGAAACACATCGTTATTATCATATAGGACAATGTAGACCATCCGGGCAAAACATTGTAGACTGATTTTATGCTACAATGCATGCCTTATAAAGGTAAACCAACAGCCATGAAGCTGCTGCTGTTGAATATTGTATATCTCTCAATAGTACATTTGTCATGCATACTCTCTTTCCAAATGATATGAGTGCAGCATGTTGTTGATGATCCAAATGGAGTACGTGACATTGCCAAAGCCAACCATTCCAAGAACAGATACCACAACATACACACATGTAAGTATACATGGAGCTAGTGATGATATGTAAGCATAAGCTTTGTATCAGATGTGTGATTGTGTAGCTACTCCACTTTCATTCAGTTGACCACTCTCGAGTGATCCTGTCAGTACCAGATGGATGGGGTAGTGACTACATCAATGCCTCATACATCAATGTAAGTTTAATTTTCATTGGATATGCATAGCAAACAACTGGGTGCTACCAATGCATACATTACAATGTCACATACTCATTTCAGTTAGTCTTTCTCTGGATATATATTCCACAGGGTGAACATGGAGATGTCTACATTGCATCACAAGGTTTCCATGCACATGTATTAATGTTGCACCTTTTGCAAGCACTAAGGACGTAGGCTAAGCTTATTGTGGATGCCCAGTGCCCACTGCATGCTTCATTGCACGTTACAACTATACCACCTGTATAGGTCCCATTCCTGAAACCATCACTGATTTCTGGCAGATGATCTGGGATGTGAGACCGGCTGTGATTGTCATGCTGACCAAAGTACATGAAAATGGCAAAGTGAGAGCATGCATGCAGAGAGACGTACATACCTACAGAAATTTGCTGACCACATTGCTCATTTTATATAGCACATTGTTCACTGTCTTTTATCAGTTTAAGTACATACGCATCCACTGGAATTTTTGTTGTCATCTCTCACCATTTACTGAACCTATCCACTCTGGAGTTT
This sequence comes from Ianthella basta, assembly GCA_964019415.1. NCBI lineage: Eukaryota > Metazoa > Porifera > Demospongiae > Verongiida > Ianthellidae > Ianthella > Ianthella basta. Next base: position 6,990,462 of record OZ025873.1, on the reverse strand, counting down.
CACAGTTTTCAACAACATATACAAATGATACCTGGATTAGTAATTACTGTAGCATTTAGAGAAAAAGTTGCATACTGCTTCAATGTTGTATCAATCTCCTTGCAGTGTAAATGTGAACAGTACTGGAATGATGACCTAAGCAAACCTTTCAATGCTGGCAGGGGCTTCACTGTGGTCACCACGGGATGCAGAGGATTTGCTGACTATGTCGTCAGGGACTTGACTGTCATGAATGTGAGTTATATGAACATGGATGTATTGTTGGATAGCCTGCAAAGTCTTTAACCTTTGAGCCTCTCTCCACATTTTTGTATATAGGCTTCTGCTGGACCCCTCTATGTGAAGCAATTTCAGTATACTGGATGGCCAGATCATGGAGTCCCTCTACACCTGTCATCCATAGTCAAGTTCATCCAGCAGGTCAGGAAGGAGATCAAATGTGCAGATGCACCCACTGTGGTCCACTGCAGGTGAGAGGGAGCCTGATTGATGGATTCCTATTGCTGGAGGGCTATAAAAGGAAATACTCTGCTGCCAAAGCTTGGTCTATTGATGTATCTGGACTCCAATCATACTGTCCTATATGCAGTGCTGGTGTGGGTCGTACTGGCACTTTCATCACACTTGATGTAATGATGGAGAGACTGAAGGAGAGGAAGGCCATTGACATCTTTGGGTTTGTCAATGAAATGAGGACTAGGAGGACAAAGATGGTGCAGACTTTGGTTAGTTGGACATAAACATTTGTTTGCACAACATTTGATAGAATTGTACTTTAGCTGACTATTAGGTTTCTTCTATTCTGCTTTGTATATTGTTTCGAACAAGTCAATTATAATATAATGTTTTTCTCTTCCTGTACAGGACCAGTATGTCTTCATTCATGATGCCCTCTGTGACTACATCACTTGTGGAGACACAAGTTTTCCTGCTCATAAGCTGAAGGCTGTCATTGCTACTTTTGAGAAAGTTGACCAGAGCACTGGGAGGACTGGTTTTCAGGAACAGTTTGCTGTGAGGGAAATAGATAATCCATGGACCTGTATTGCTTTGAATTCTTTTGGTTTTCATTGGATACTGGTAATTTCTATTACTGCAATGTACAGACGTTGGAGAAACATTGTAAACTAACATGTTCTGAAGATACTGCCTTTGCCAAGACGAGTGTGGTGGCCAAAAGAAATAGGTACAAGGACATATTCCCATGTGAGCTAGGGATGATTGCGATGATTGTGAGCCACAGATAATTATTCTAAGCATATTTCCATGTGACTATTTCATCATTGTGGGAGTGCGTCTAACATTATGCTATATAGTTACAGGTGCTGCAGTTGTACATGCTTATATCCCTAGCCCTTTGATGTGGTGAATGTGTAGATTCCACCAACTTCCTGAGGCTACCATACAGCTCTGAAAGCAATGGGACAGACTACATCAATGCAACATTTATCAATGTAAGAGTTACTGTCAGTGGTTGTTGTGCAAGAAATGCAAAGAAATCGTGTGGCATGAAAGCTGGTGATAGACAATATAATATAAGACTCTCTATATCAGTGATGTGCATCCATTACATACAGAGCTACTCCAGAAAGTGTGCCTTCATAGCCGCTCAGTCTCCAATGGAACAAACTAAGAATGATATCTGGGAACTAATCTGGCAGTTCAGGACATCCACAATTGTGCTCCTCTGTGACTTCAGAGAGGGAAATGAAGTAATTATAAGTTAACATGTGCCCTTCTATTTCACGTATGACGCTGTCTATATACTACTATACTCATAGTAGATAACATACTGCTATTTCAGTGCATATATGTTTTATGCATAATGATTATTTTGCTTTTGTCTGCATGCATGTGTTAGGAAACATGCCACCCATTTTGGCCAGATGAGAGAACTGGAGCAGCTGATTACAAACTAGTCAAAGTCAACTACTGGGACACTATTTCAATGAATGAATGTGACAAAATTCTACTGGATGTCTTCAGCAGTGCACAGGTTTGGCTAATTGTTTTTAATGAAATTTGATGTCTAATTTCTCAAGTTAAAATACCAATTGGATAAGCAATGAGATGTTCACATATGTGTCTGCTCTGCGCCTCTAACTGTTTCAATACAGTTTGCCAGTCCTGCAATGGAGGTGGTCCTGTACCATTTCAGAGGTTGGACCACAACCAGCCCACCTCCTGCTGCCTCCCTGCTGAAGGTGATGGGAGAAGTGGCAGACATCCAAAAGGAAAAGGACAGACCTGTTCTGGTCATGTGCGAGTAAGTGGTTCATTTACACTACCCTGCCACTCACCATGATTATTTCATTTGCTTAGCTTGCATCATAATGGTGCTCGTATCATCACATGCCAGGAAGTAAATATTTGTGATAATACTACACTAATTTGCTGTTAGTCGTAACATAATTATGATTTTCCTATAACTTTGTATCAGTTAGTCATGTAAATTGAATACAAGTATAATTATGTGCTATTACATTATTAGGTTGTTAACTTTAGACATTGTGTACACTGTGCAATGCAATGAGTACTAAGCAAACTATATAGCAGCCTGTCAAATGCATGGATGTTGAATTCACAGTTATACTATAATTCCTGATCTCTTCAGTGATGGTATGTCTCGCAGTGGTGTGTTCATTACTTGTATGTCTGAAATTGAGAGAGTGAAAGTTGAAGGAGGAGTGGACATCTTCCAGACAGTCAAAGCAGCAAGAGCACAGAGACCACACATGGTCTACACCGCTGTGAGTAACGCACAAACCAGCTGCAGCTGATGTACATACTCATGATTCTATCCAGCCATGCTCCCAAATATAATATTATGTCCCATTCGTTTCCCCTTCAGGACCAGTACAAGTTGAGCTTTGAGATCCTCCAGTCCTATTTGGACTCATTTGATACCTATGCCAATTTCAAGGATGTTTGAGTGTGACTGCTGATAACACACAATACGTAAATGTGTGATTAGAGTGTTCAAGTAGCATGATATTGCAGCCTTAATTGGTTCACAGTAAATGTTATCCAGTTTAGTTCTCTTTTTGTCCTAAGAACCTTGTAAATCTGAAAAAGATCTCATTTTTGCCAAAATTTGACAGAAGCCCCCCTTTCCCAAGGATGGTCAAATTAATTATATTACGTGGAATGACACGCGTCGCATGCATCACACGCGTCTGCCTATTGGGACTGATACGGTACAATTCCATGGCACAGCACAGTTAACTGTGCCCGGACTGGTGTTGTAATGAACTGCCACTGGAAAACTGTGAGGTGTTCGCACTTGGTCCTAATTGTATCGGTATTGTTTGCAGGTAAGAGCTGTTAGGGAGTTATATATAGGGCCGATGATATCTGACCTCCCTGTGTTCCTTCTATAGCTATAGCCACGTGCGAGTGCGCACCTGGAGAACTCACTTTATTGTTAGGAGATAGGTCAATTGCAATCAATCGTCCAGTGGTGGTTGGTGTCAACCAGACAGCCAGCATTCGGTGCAGAGCGGAGAACACTGCTCATCCTGGGACACTGCAGGGACTGAACTGGCAATATAGTGATGGCAATTGTATACAACCTGTTGTTGGAGCAGGAGAGAGAAGTGACCGTGATGTATACGTAGAATGTGTTGCTGGCAGTAGTAGAACACCCTATACTTTAATTTGGCTTAGAGTTTTTCATTTCAAAAGATTTCACCCTTTTTCTGCCGGGATCTATGTCTGTGTTGCCAACTACGATGGGGTTTTCTGGAATCAAAGCATGGAAATACAAGTGTCAGGTGTGTGAGTGTGTAAAATTAGCAACTAACACACTGAATAATGTATATGTCAGTACTTTCTTGTATGTGTTATGTAAAGGAAGTACGAATATTTTACCCTTCATTGCATATTTTGTAAGTAGGTGAGTTTGCAGCTAAACGTTCTTTAGAATAGTAGATAAACTACTGGCTAATAGTATGCATCAATGAATCTTACTTCAGAGAAACAGTATAATTATTTATTCAAGCTATAGCTATGCAAGCCTTTGCTGAATCTCTTCTTGGAAGCTGACACTGACCCTGTTATATTTGTGTTGCCTTAGGGATAATGTAGCAATATGTGCAAGGTATTGCATTGCATTAACTGCTGCAATGCCCTCCTGACCCAGTAGGAGGTACCGATAGGTTGGTTCTGCCCACAAAATCAATGGTGCTCTCATTTGCTCCTGCCTGAGTTAGATCCTGGGTCAACTCTCAATAGTTTACAGTTTGAGTCAGGTGTGTCCCAGTGTCTGCACCAGCCAGGCAGTCACAGACTCAACATAATGTGCATATAGCATGCCCACGCTACATTCGTTAGCTGATATATCTAACTTGTTCAGCCATTGACTGTGGTGATCCTGGTATATACTCTCACAAATGGTCAACGTACTCTCTCCGGTACAACCTACAGCTGTGTAGTGACCTACACCTGTGATGTAGGCTACACACTACAGGGATCAAACAGTAGAACCTGCCAGTCCAATGGACAGTGGAGTGGGAGTGTACCTCAGTGCAGTTGTGAGTTCTGTGTTCAGTTTTCTATGGATTTGCTCACAAACAGCTCCTAAACCACCGATAACCAAGTAATATAGTCCAGCTGGCAAACACATTCCTTTGCAATTAATGCCACAAGTGGCAGTAAGAAGACAAGGGGTAAGTGGTAATATCTTTTACTGTTACAGCTCTGTGTAATAACCCCTGCCATAATGATGGTACCTACACTGCTCCTAATACCTGCACCTGTGTTGTGGGGTGGACAGGAACAAAGTGTGAGACAGGTGGGGATAATACGATTATATGTACGTTTGATAAAGTGTTCGCTTGATTTAATTATCTTTTGTGCTCAGCCATTGACTGTGGTGATCCTGGTATCCCCACAAATGGTCGACGCACTCTCTAGTAACTTGCATTGTAGTGAGTCCTTGAGGGTGTGTGTTTGTGTGCTAATGCACTAAGTGCTTGTACAACCTACAGCTCTGTAGTGACCTACACCTGTGATGTAGGCTACACACTACAGGGATCAACACAGTAGAACCTGCCAGTCCAATGGACAGTGGACTGGGTGTGTACCTCAGTGCAGTTGTGAGTGAGGAGTACACTCATGGTATGGGTATATATATATATAGGCTAGTATACATGTATCCCAAGTGTTGTATATGCAGCATTGAGGGTACTATCAATGGACAAATGTACACTATAGTATCATTAGCATGGTGATTTTAGTCTTAGTATAAGTACATGAGTTACTATACAAATTTTTAAAAGTAGCTAGTGGCCGTATAAGGGGGTTGTGCATGAGATTATATACTGAATAGCCAGAAATGTTTGCTGTGATTACAGTTCGTGATTTGTAGTGGAAAATGAAGTTTGCAGATTTAAAGTCTGCAGTTTACTGAAAAGATAATTTTATACGGATAATATCTACAAAATATTAGCCAATATAATGTTTGAGGATTTCAGCTAAAACCAAACATTTTATGCCTCGCAAACATTTTCGGCTATATGGTAGTAGAAATGCCTTTTTATATGTTCTCTACAGTTATAACCACCCCTGGGAGGCCACTAAAGTGTAGTATAGTATTGTTAGCCATGCAGGCTAGTGATAAGCCATACAATAACCAAAGCATACATGTTGGTAATGAACAGCTATACTGGCACAACCTCTCAATGCCACAACAACGGATAATGGAGCAGAGTATACGTAGCATGACCATATATGGGTCGTGTTTGTTGAATCATACCCTACTATGTTGGAAGGTTTCTCAGACATATTTTTTAACTTGCGCTTGGTGAAGACAGATCTCCCAGCAATACAATTGGAATACTGTGGGGCTTTTACATGGCCATGATTCTAGCTGTAATAGTGTTACTGCAAGTTGGTAAGAGCTTCTAGGGACTGTTGTAGCTACATCTTAACATTGTAGAAACTATATATATATTTCTCACCCCTTGTGTTGCATTTATTCCTCAGGCACATGTGATGCTTCACCTGGAAATCCTACTTTATCACGAGGAGCTAGTATTATTGTGTCAACTCCAGTCACTGGTCCAGTGGTAGTTGGTATCAACGAGAGAGTCAGCATAAGGTGCAGAGCAAATAACACTGATAGCCCTGGGACACTACTGGCTCTGTCCTGGCGATTTAATAATGACAGTCGTATAGAACCTGTTTTTGAAAAAGGAGCGATGAGTGACCATGATGTATATGTAGAACGTGATACTGGCCAAACTGGAACACTCTTTAGAGTTCTTCATTTCAAAAGAATTCACCATTCTTCTGCTGGGATCTATGTCTGTGTTGCCAACTACAATGGGATTTTCTGTAATCAAAGCATGGAAATACAAGTGTCAGGTGTGTGGATATACAACTGCTACTGTCTATAACGGTGTAATTATACATAGTGTATGCTAGCACTAACGTTAACTGTTCATCATCATCATTGACATAATGACTTTGTCTCCCCGGCAAGAGGTAGCCCAGAGTACATACAAAGGCACACATATGGGTATATACAGTAATGTTTGTCATAATATGCATAAGCAATTATTATAATCAATTGTTGATCACAAAAATATTCTCGCCATCTTTTTCTGGGTCATTTCCCCCCCCCCCCCCCATTGGGGGCCCAATGTGTGTACATTGGGCTGGTTGATTTTTTCATATCATGGTATCAGTTACTATTGGTTAGCAGTAGTGCAATACTTTCTCTTGTGGTCTGCTTATAGAACAAGCTACACCCTCCACAAGTAGTGTAACATCACCCACTGATCATGACAGTGTAACATCCCCCTCAAGCAGAGACACATCACCCACTAGCAAGGGAACACATCCTAAAAGAAGAGGTTCACTCCCAACAACACCCGATACATTGATTCCAACAAGAAATGGTAAATTATATTTACACTTTCTTTTCAAGTGGTACACTCACATATTTAATATGACACCATACATGCACTAGTGCATATTAATGTGTGCCTCCTGCTGTTTATATATAATTAATTACCACACACAGTTCTCCTATCATTAGCCATGTAAGCCTGCCATGTGTATGAACGTGTGTTTCCTGCCATGTTACTTGCTATCTGTTTGCTCTGGCTCTATTATGCTGTTTCTGCAAATATTATATATGAATCTCCTTTATGCACCAACTTACGTACTCTCTATCTGTACTGCATGCCTTATGCTATATATAGCTGTTTGCTGTTTCATTTTTCTCGCTTAGCCATTGACTGTGGTGATCCTGGTACTCCCACAAATGGTCAACGCACTCTCTCCAGTACAACCTACAACTCTGTAGTGACCTACACCTGTGATGTAGGCTACACACTACAGGGATCAAACAGTAGAACCTGCCAGTCCAATGGACAGTGGAGTGGAAGTGTACCTCATTGCAGTTGTGAGTGAGGAGTAAACTCATGGCATGGGTACATAGACTAGTATACTCATTTATAGCTATGGATCTCAAGTACTTTAGAAACATGCTACATTGAAGTGTGATTTCAATGGAGAATTAATTGTACCTCTATAATAGCATATGCATTAATAATAACTTGGTGATTTACGCAATGCTGTGTATAAGTACTGGAGTTGCTTTATAAGTTCTTGAGAGCAACTAATGGTCAGTTTGGGAGTTTGTACATGAGAATATACTATCCATTGTATTGCCGCCACAGTGATAACCACCCTCAATTCATCATCTCCATCAACAATCTCCCTGTCTTGGGGAACACAAGCTGGCAGTGGCACCACCTTCACAGTGTGGTACTCAACAGACAGTCATGAGAGTGACCCCTCCACTCCACCCCAGGGAGCTCTAGTGGTGTCTGGACTAAACTCCACATCAGTTACAATCACTCTACCAGACACAGACAACTCATGCAAGCCCTACTATGTGTGGATATCTGCCATCACTCCAAATGGACAGCAAAGTCCTTACAGCAAGAGAAGGCAGGTGGACGTGTGCAGGTGTGGCCATGGGGCAGGTGAGGAGTGCTTTCTGTATGGCATGATGTGGGTACTTCATTGGCGGGCATTACAGTTATTCTTATTTTCAGCATTTCTATGATTATATTTGTGCTGTATTGCGGTTGTCTCTGTATGTAACTTTTTCCTCAGGGGTACCAGCAACTGCACTTGGATCAGCTAGTGCCTCTATAGGTGCCGGCTCTTTCCTGGGTGGAGTGGTGGCTTGTGTTGTTGCTGCTCTACTTGTTGTGGGGATCCTGTATGGCTGTCGGAAGTTGAAACACTTTAGTGGAAAGGATTTCCAAGTGAAATGTGCAGAGGATGTGAAATGTAAAATGGATGAGTGAGTCATGCACCCTGACATTTTTATGGTATATTGGCAAACCCAAATAATCAATTTAATAATGAACCCAGACCCATGAACCCTGACATCACTGCATTCAAAATTTATCATACTGTTGCAGTATAAATTGTTGAGTGTGGATGATATGCAATTAAGATATACATGATGCCAGTGCTTGCATATTAACGCAGTGCAAAGTTGCATAATATATAAACTAGAGACTGCCTCTATGGAGTGACCTACCATGTTATAGTTACACATACACAAGGGTAAGGTACTTAAGTGCACAATGTACTAGCCTTCTTTATAGTGATGAAGTACAATTACAAGATTGGTTTTAAGAAGTACAGCCATTGTCATTCAGTCCAATAAGCTCTTCAAACTAGGTCACTGCATGCAAGTATGTGCCACTGAGGTGGAGCATGTCTGTACAAGAAGCCACACATCTGACTTGTGGTTGGTGGCCTGAGTCATTTAACACACTACTATTGGAAATGTGTAGATTGTAGGTATATCACATGCAAGCATGTGTGACCAGCCAGGGTATATACATACACGCTAACACATACATTAATTCATTCTGTAATAGCTTGCATGGTCATGCTATGACACCTTTGGCTAACCTGGATGGCATCAGCAAATCCATCACACATTTGGGTACCTTTGTATAATACTGTAGTCACTGTTTCTTCATTTTAGGTAAGTTGATTGCACAACTGCACATACAATGCAGGTCCTTGCTCATCTGATGTACATGTGACTTGATCAATATGTTTATACTTGGCCTCTTCCTTCATTCACTGTAGGGAGAACACCTATGACACTGTTGGGTTGGACAAACCTGCTACACTGAGTGACCAAGTTGCCATGGAGACCAACCCTGCCTATGGAGTGTGCACTAGCAAGCAGTGATTGCAGTTTATAGGAAGACTGTGTATGTTATAGTGTTCTTCTACATTAATTTGAAAATGCAATATCTTATGTTTGCAACTTCCGTAGATTTTAGCCATAATTTGAAAAGCATTATAATTTTCGTATGATGAATCAAGCTTGTTGTTCTTTGTTTAGATAGAATGAGGCAATAGTATTAGAGTATTTCACTTGTGCAGTGTTCATTGCACAGTGAGTACATGTCTGTGAGCTAGTCTGCACGTGTATGCATTACATGTGCTTACATCTCTTCAAGTATCCATGCAGTATATGGTCCTGACTTTCCAAGTAGTAAGCAGCGTCAGACAAATGTGATAGCCTTGCATAAGGTGTTGTGTGTGTGTGTGTGTGTGTGTGTGCGTGTGTGTGTGTGTGTGTGTGTGTGTGTGTGTGTGTGTGTGTGTGTGTGTGTGTGTGTGTGTGTGTATGTGTGTTGGGGAAAGGCTGGATATTAAGGTGTAGTAACTTGCATTGTAGTGAGTCCTTGAGGGTGTGTGTTTGTGTGCTAATGCACTAAGTGCTTGTACTACAAGTGGGCTGATGCTGTAGTTTGAGTGTCCATTGGAAGCAATTTCCAATGTAATTCCTTCTGTGGCCCAACTCAACTCTTGCTGGTACAGTACTGTTGCATGTTGGCACTGTTAGTGCTCTTCGAAGCAATTAGCGCCTCCTTTTTGTTATTTTGTGATACATATTTCACTAAAGTGGTTGTGCTATCCTACTGTTTTGTTACCACGAGTCTACAGCTTGCATACCCGTGTGTGTGTGTGTGTGTGTGTGTGTGTGTGTGTGTGTGTGTGTGTGTGTGTGTGTGTGTGTGTGCGCGCGCGATGTGCATGTGTCTGTTCCTCATCGGCGGCGAGTCCCATTCCAGCGCGTCTCAAGTTCGCGAGTACCACCCATGGGCCAAGCCTCCTAGCAACCAGCGTAACGTGGCTTCCTACCGCCAGGACCAACTAGCCACCGCACCCACTGGGCCCTCATTGGGTCGGCTGTGTAACGGTCTACCAGCGACGGTCCTTAGCGGCCATGGTGTCCGTGGGCGAGCAACAATGGCTGCGAATATCCACAGCGCCCAGCAGCCACCCAGCCTAGTGTGTCCAGCGTGGGTCTAGCCAAACCACCCTTTCGAACGGACTGGCTTCTGAAACAGGACCCCAGGCTTTTGGCCTGGGACCTGCCCTATGTCCGTTATGGACAAGGCGAACCGAGGAGGAGGAAGAGGAAGGGTGTGCATGTGTGTGCGTGTGTGCTGTAATTTGGTGTGTGCACGCGCATGTGTGTGCGTGTGTGCTGTAATTTGGTGTGTGCACGCGCATGTGTGTCCAGCTTTAGTAGAATCAGTGAGATGTCAGAAAGATATATACAGATTTGCAGCAACTCCCACATGAATGTATATGTAGGCATCCACTACATTTTCATAACTAAACACACGCACAATCATGCATGCTCTAACAAAGTTATACTATTAATTTTACGTTACATCCATGCATATGCTCACTCACCCATGCGTGCATGCACACCCAACCACCACCCCCACACACACACACTCAAGCACAGTCGTACACTTGTACAGACGAAAGTGGGCTTCAGTGTCAAATGGAACATAATATAGAGTTGAAAGCCACAAGGAATTGTATTGGTATATTTATCACTGGCTGAGCTGTGTCCTATTAATGCAAGCATTAACAGTGTTACAAAAAACAACTAGTAGCAATAGTAGTCCCATTTCAATCTACTATATCTAGTATGTACTGACCTCAGCACTTAGGTAATGGGAAGTCACTGAAGTGTGGTATAGTATTGTTAGCCATGCAGGCTAGTTATAAGCCATACAATAACCAAAACATGTGTCATATAAGTGTTGGTAATGAATAGCTATACTGGAGAGCGGCCCCTCAATGCCACAACAACGGGTAATGGAGCAGGGTAGCATGACCATGTACTGTATATCGGTTGTTTATTGAATGGCAAACATATACTACGATTTGCAAGGTTTCTCAGACATTACTACAACTTGTGTTTGGTGAAGACAGATCTGCCAGCATTACCATTGGAATGATGTGGAGCTTTTACATGGTCATGATTCTAGCTGTGCTAGTGTTACTGCCAGCTGGTAAGAGATTCTAGAGACAGTTGTAGCTACATTTTGTATTTTATGGCAACTTCATATTTCTAACCCCTTGTTGATTCCCTCAGCCACGTGTGAGGCAGCACCTGGAAGGCCCACTATATTACTAGGAGCTAACTTTACTGGGTCTACTCCAATCACCGGTCTAGTGGTGGTTGCTATCAACCAGACAGTCAGCATTCAGTGCAGAGCAAATAACACTGATAGTCCTGGGACATTACAGGATCTGAACTGGTTATATAATAATGGCACTCGTATACAACCCGTTGTTGGAGCAGGAGAGATGAGTGACCATGATGTATACGTAGAACATGTCACTGGCCAAAATGGATCAGATAATATTGTAGATTGGGTGAGAGTGCTTCATTTCAAAAGAATACCCTCTTCTTCAGCAGGGGTCTATATCTGTGTTACCACCTACGGTGGGGTTTCCAGGGCCCAAAGAATGGCAATACAAGTTTCAGGTGTGTGGATATACAACTGCTAGCGTCTATAACCGTGTAATTATACATGGTGCATGCTAGCAGTAACTGTTCATCATCATCATCACATTAAACATAAAATGACTTTGTCTCCTTGGCAGGAGGTAGCCCAGAGGGACAAATATGCACATAACGTTTGTCATAAGGTGTGAACTAGTCGCTATCCCCGCTAGACCGTCTCTTCCCCTCTGCGCACCTGGCGCTTATTGGGACGGTCTAGCTAGCCAGACTATGTGGTCTCCTATGTCTAGCTTTGTCCAGTACACTTTCTTCACCAACTTGTCCTCCTTTATTGTCTCCAACTTATCCTTCCACTTCCTTTAAATTTGCTCTCTTTCACTATGTACATCACTGCTTGTTGTCTGAGTCTCTTCCTCACTTCCTCATTGCTTAATTACCCTGTCCATCCTTGTCACATCTTCTACCCTTCTCGGACACATCATCTCAAAGGCTTGCAGCTTGCTTTCATACCTATTCTGTAGTGTCCATATTCCACACCTGTAGAGTAACATGGACACCACCATAATACTAATTACACTCAATTTCATTTTCTTTTGCAATTTATTTTCTTTCCAGTACTTTCTTTCACCACAATTTCAGCTGCTGCTCTGATTCTCTGTTCTATTTTATCTCCACTGATTGTCACTCCTAGGTATATTTCTGCTTTTCTGCTTCTTCAACCTCTTGCCCACCCACACTTGTTATATTCTTCACTTGTCCTACTCACCATCATTACTTTCATTTTTCTTCATTGTGGGCCCAGTGTGTGTGCATTGGGCAGGTTGATTTCGTCATCACATCAGTTACTATTGGTTAAAAGTAGTGCCATACTTTCTCTTGTGGTTTACTTATAGGAGAAGCTACACCCTCCACAAGCAGTGTAACATCACACCCTGACATTGTAACATTCACTGGTACCTCAAGCAGAGACACATCACCTCCTAGCAAGGAAATACCTCCTAAAAGGAGAGGTTCACTCCCAACAACACATGATACGTCAACCCCAACAAGAAACGGTATAATTAAATTTTTATGCTTTCTTTTCAAGTGGTACATTCAAATATTTAATATCGAAACATGCATGCGCTTGTGTCTATTAATGTGTGCCTCCTATATATTGCTTATATAAAATTATTTACCATACACAGTTCTCCAAACATTATCCTTGCAAACATGATATGTGTATGAACCTGTTTTCCTGCTATGTTACTTGCTATCTGTTTGCTCTGGCTCTATTCATATGCTGATTCTGCAAATAATATAAATCATTCTACATGCTTACTCTCTATCTGTACAGCATGCCTAATGCTATAGTTGTTTGCTATTTTATTTTTTCTTGCTCAGCCATCGACTGTGGTGATCCTGGTACTCCCACAAATGGTCAACGTACACTCTCCAGTACAACCTACAACTCTGTAGTGACCTACACCTGTGATGTAGGCTACACACTACAGGGATCAAACAGTAGAACCTGTCAGTCCAATGGACAGTGGAGTGGGAGTGTACCTCAATGCAGTTGTGAGTGAGGAGTAAACGGGCAACTATACTTTATATAACTATGGATCTCAAGTGCTTTTTAAGTATGCAACATTGAGGTGTGATTTCAACATAATAACGTCAGAAATAGTTTGGTGCTTGTGTGCAATACTTTGTGTAAATACTAGAGTTTCTCTATTAATTCTTGAGACCATCTAATGGTTGTATTGGGAGTTTAATTTGTACATGAGAATATACTAACTATTGTATACTATTCTTGTATTGTCACCACAGTGATAACCACCCTCAATTCATCATCCTCATCAACAATCTCTCTGTCTTGGGGAACACAAGCTGGCAGTGGCACCACCTTCACAGTGTGGTACTCAACAGACAGTCATGAGAGTGACCCCTCCACTCCACCCCAGGGAGCTCTAGTGGTGTCTGGACTAAACTCCACATCAGTCACAATCACTCTACCAGACACAGACAACTCATGCAAGCCATATTAAGTGTGGATATCTGCCATCACTCCAAATGGACAGCAAAGTCCTTACAGCAGGAGAAGGCAGGTGGAGGTGTGCAGGATGCATGTGTGTGTGCAGGTGAGCAGAGCACATTGACCTTATCATGTTTAGTAAGCATCAGTATTCTCCATCAATGCATAAGACAGTTTTTACTATCTTGTCTTCAGGTGAAAATACAGCAGTGACTGGTGCTGAGTCAGCTAGTGTCTCTATAGGTGCAGGCGCTTTCCTCGGTGGAGTGGTGGCTAGTGCTCTTGCTGCTCTACTTGTTGTGGGGCTCATGTATGGTTGTTGGAAGTTGAAGAACTCTAGTGTAAACAGTTTTAATGTGGACACTAAAGAGGAAAAGTGAGACTCCATTTATTACCACAAGCAGAATTATGAAGTGTTTAGAAACAACTGAAGGAATTTATGTTACATGTTGGTCTTTTGAAATTGAGCTACATTTGTGAATAATCAATATAAAAAATAATAAATTATAATGATTTTTATAGCATTAATGTATGGTGTACATAAGTGCATAGAGTATCAAGAAGCATTGCTAACCCTCTCCCTACAGGGAGAACACTTACGACACTGTTGACCCAAAAGAAACTCCTACAATCAGCGACAACATTGCCATGGAGACCAACCCTGCCTATGGAGTGTGCATGCAAAAGAAGTGACACTAGTAGCATGAGGATGGTGTGCTGTGTGTGTGAGAGACAGAGTGAGTGCATGTGTGTGTTGTGGGGTTTGTGCATTGCGTGCTATAGAAAGACACAAGAATTCTCGTACATCTTGACAATAAGCATTTGGAATTTCTACTGTGTTTACAATTTATAACTTACGAGTGTTATCTTTTTGCATGCATGCACCATAATTTCTTACTTTTATACTCGTTAGTTGTGACTATGTGTGTATGTGTGTGTAAGTGTGAGAGGGCCGGAGGGCGGAGTCGGGGCAGTATTCATTGTAGCTGGATCGTGAGGGAGATGTGATTACAGTCACTAGTACTATACATTTTTATGCTTCACAACCTAAGTGCAAGCGACTGCACTGCATGCATGCATGATAGTGGTATGTCTATACCTATAATAATGTTGGGCTTTACACTGATTGATGATAGCACTAGCTAGTACGTAATTTCATATATATATACATTATCTGTTATGCAATAACATTGTAATATTATATATTATATACATATATTACAACTCTGGAGGAAGATTGTTATATTGAACAACAAATGTACAACATATGGCAGCGTGCACTGGTGCACATAGGAATAGTGCTAACCATGGGCATTGCTAGTTAATGGCATCACTAATCAGTGGAAGTTTACAGCAGAATAATAGGTGAGGTAATGGTGTGTGTTCCAGAGAGGATTGGATTTCCAATAATTAACTGTACAGCATGCACACACACACACACACACACAAGCACGCACACACACATATACACACACATGCACACACACACACATACACACACATATACGTACACACACACACACACACACACACACACACACACACACACACACACACACACACACACACACACACACACACACACACACACACACACACACACACACACACACACACACACACACGCGTGCACACTAAATGCATCATTTACCATGCAAAAGGTCATCCACACATGCAGCTAGAACCAGTGGTTGCTAATTGTCAATGTAGATAAAGCAAATGACATATGTGCAGCTGATGGTCATGCAGTCATGAATTAATTGATCTGGTTATGTTTTGAATTAGGGGATGTATGATGGTGTGTACTCTAATGATTGTGTGAGTGTACCTCCCACTACCGATATAAAATGCTTGAAAAGAGAGAGCCTGTGAGTCACAACCTACCACTGCCACTTTGGAGTTGGTGTGTGATCATCCTGGTTGCCACTTTGAGGCTACAAACTGGGCAGGCTCAACCAACCATCAACATCATTCCCCAGCCATCAGTGTTCAATGTGTCCACTGTGGGAAATTAACTCTTTAACCATTAAGAACTTCACAAGTGGTTTTACTGTAGAAGACAACCCCAGGGAGCTCTAGTGGTGTCTGGACTAAACTCCACATCAGTTACAATCACTCTACCAGACACAGACAACTCATGCAAGCCATATTAAGTGTGGATATCTGCCATCACTCCAAATGGACAGCAAAGTCCTTACAGCAGGAGAAGGCAGGTGGAGGTGTGCAGGATGCATGTGTGTGTGCAGGTGAGCACAGCACATTGACCTTATCATGTTTAGTAAGCAACTTTACAATTTCCCCCATGTAATCCCCACAGTGACTGGTGCCGAGTCGGCTAGTGTCTCTATAGGTGCAGACTCTTTTTTAGGGTGGAGTGGTGGCTTGTGTTGTTGCTTCTCTACTTGTTGTGGGGATACTGTATGGTTATTGGAAGTTGAAGCATTGAAGTAGTAACAGTTTTACAAGGAACAATAAGGAGGAAATGTGAGTCTTCATTTAGCACCACAGGTATAGAACAATAAATGGGGGTAAAATGAATTGAAGACTGTTGCAATTAATGCATTGTAAGACATAATTATACAATGTCATGATAAAATTGTGCTTCAATTGTGAATAATGTGCTTTGATCATTGCCAAGCTATATTTATCAAACTTTATATTGAAATCATGCACCTGCCCCTGGTAGGGACTGAACTTATGATACTGTGTACTCAAAAGAACTCCTGCAGTGAGTGACCAGGTTGCCATGGAGTCCAACCTGCCTATAGGGTGTGTGCTTAAAAGCAAAGAAATCAGTAGTGGAGGAGTGTGTGTGTGTGTGTGTGTGTGTGCACGTGAGAGAGAAAAACCATGTGTGAGTTATAACTTAAGATGTAAAGGTATTTGTAAATATCAGCTAGATTGTGCTGCATTCATAGTATTAGTTGAGTGTTTATCTTTGTACACATTCAATGTATAATTACACTAAATTCAGACTCACTTTGGGTACACTGCTAAGTGTGTGCATTTTAAGTATGACTCCTGCCACATTGTTTTATCTTTTCCTTAATCTATGCGTACTGCATATGCACACTAAATGGTAGTGAATGGGATGTGTGTGCACTAATGTGTGTATCATGGTCCAGTGATTAGCTTATATAGAGTCTAGAAGAGTAACAGATCTACAACCAACAGGTCTGGCAGTTTGAAGGTTGTAATTTAGCTACGCTTGATTACCAGCACCATGCTTAGTCTAGTCACACTTGTGAACCAAACAACATCTGGGAGCTCGAGAATATAGCAACTTTCCAATTGTCTCTTCTAGGTGCTATTTATAGCACACTTCCCTGAGGTATGTTTAGGCCTGATTGTGCAATGTGTGCTACCTGCCTATATACAAGTTACTGGGGACTGTGGGGAATTCTATGGCTAGGAGCCATGTAGGATAGGTAATCTGATGCCATCTCTCGAGGTCCTTCCAAATTTATTTCATCTGTTGGACTTACAAGCACATATAGATGAGTGCCCCTACTGCATGTATGTACTTGGGGGTCATGTGGTTAGGGAGATGTAGCTGACCATGGGGTCTCAGTCTTGTTGCCTCTTGCTGGCTCATGCACTAACTGTGGAACACACAATTATATATGACAAATTCTGTTTGCCATGTAATCGAAATGCATTCATCTACATGTATGCCCATGTACATGTACAGATGCAACAATTTTAAAGACACGCAGTCATGCACACACACACACACACAATGCCTAATATTATTGCACCTGTAGATTCCACGTATTGGTTGTTATACATGTCCTTTCAGTGTATATATATGTCATTTTCAATCTCCTATATCAACATTGCCATGCTATTTCTACAAATGACCTCAGCACTTAGGTAATGGGAGGCCACTAAAGTGTGGTATAGTATTGCTAACCATGCAGGCTAGTGGCTCAATTCCTAAATGTATATAATAAAACACATAACTTTTTGCCTTATTCTGTTTGCCATATATTGGAATGCATGAATGTGCATGTACACCTAATTGCACATGTATAGATGTAACAATTGTAAAGACACAAAGGCATACACACACACAATGCCTAATAGTATTGCACCTTACTGTGGATTCCAACCCATGAGTACATGTATATATGTGTTGGTTTTATACATGTACTTTCAGTGTATGCCATTTTCAATAAATTTTGTTATATCAATATAGGCACGCTATTTAGGGGCTGCCTGCGGCAGCCCCTATATTGTTTTCAAATTGACGTTTTCATATGGCTTCATGTTACGGATATATATATATATATATATAATACGCCAACCTACGGTTGTACGTCAATGCTTACATTTATATCGAATGTATTGGGCGAAGTATTGGGTATAGGGAATTTATATTGTCGGCCATTTTTATTCGGCCGGAAGTGGACCGTGTGTGCGAGGCCAAGGGACTTCGAAAACCGGCTTCTAAGCGACGTCTTAGCGAACTTTGGACGTTTTCTTCCACCGCTGATCCTGGAACAGACTCTTACAGCACTTCTGGCCGACGGGCAAAGACACAGCTTCGAGACAGCGCCCAACAGGTCATCGACTTCGCCCCGCGCCTTCTTCGATAATGGCCGCGCCCGCCTCAGAGGACTTCACTCCGCCGCCTGGAACACATGACAGGAGCAACGTAGAAACTGGTGAACGCCGTGATATGTAGACACTAACATTCTTCAACCGTTTGTAGCGTTGAAAAGCTTAACTCGCACGGTTGCCCTTCTGAATGCTCTTCAGAACCTGGCCCACGCGTACTGCGCTGTAGCAAACGTACGTAGCTTTTGCCATCACAGACCACTAGCTACTCTGGCGACTGCGAGCTCCTTGGTACATTATGTTTCTGTAATTACTCACTGTAAATGCATGTGATATAAGCAGTCAGGTGTCTGTCTTTGCTGGAGATTTCTCTGTGCATGTGTGCGTGTGTGTGTGTGTGTGTGTGTGTGTGTGTGTGTGTGTGTGTGTGTGTGTGTGTGTGTGTGTGTGTGTGTGTGTGTGTGTGTGTGCGTGTGTGTGTGTGTCTCATGTGTCTGGTGATGGTGTGTGTGTGTGTGTGTGTGTGTGTGTGCGTGTGTGTGTGTGTGTGCGTGCGCACGTGTGTGTGTGTGTGTGTATGTGTGTCTCATGTGTCTGGTGATTGTGTGTGTGTGTGTGTGTGTGTGTGTGTGTGTGTGTGTGTGTGTGTGTGTGTGTGTGTGTGTGTGTGTGTGTGTGTGTGTGTGTGTGTGTGTGTGTGTGTGTGTGTGTGTGTGTGTGTGTGTGTGTGTGCTGAGGTTACTGAGATATTAAGAAATGATGTCATGTTTACCTATTGTGAGTGACAGAGCTGCGACCGAAGGGAGCAAGTATTTCGAGTTGGGGTGGCAGCCCCACGAGTTTTTAACTCGAAATACTTGTTTTACTAATGACCAAACCACTCAGGTAATGAGAGGTCACTAAAGTGTATGTAGTATAGTATTGCTAAGCATGCAGGTTAGTCATAAGCCATACAATAGCCAAAGCATACATGTTGGTAATGAATAGGTATACTGGAGCAGCCTCTCAATGCCACAACAATAGGTAATGGAGCAGAGTAGCATGACCATATAGGGGTTATGTCTCTTGAACGGCATACATAAAATGTTAAAGTGTTTCTCAAGCCTATGCTTGGTGAAGACACGTCTCCCTGGTATTAATATATTGGAATGATGTGGGGCTTTTACATGTGTGTGCTCCTAGCAGTGCTGTTGCCAGGTAAGAGCTGTTTGAACAGTAGTAGCTACACCGCTAAACAGTAATGGATTATATGGTTCATGTTTCATTGCATTTTACTCCCTTAGCCATGTGTGAAGCTGCACCTGGAAATATCACTTTATTATTAGGAGATAGGGTTACTGATTCAATTGCAATCACGGGTCCAGTGGTGGTTGATGTCAACCAGACAGTCAGTATTCGGTGCAGAGCAGAGAACACTGCTCATCCTGGGACACTACGGGCTCTGAACTGGCGATATAGTGATGGCATTCGTGTTATACAACCTGTTGTTGGGGCAGGAAAGACAAGTGACCGTGATGTGTACGTAGAACGTGTTGCTGGCCGTGGTAGTACACCCTATACTATTCTTTGGCAGAGAATTCTTCATTTCAAAAGAATTCACCCTTCTTCTGCCGGGATCTATGTTTGTATTGCCAACTACGGTGGGGTTTTCTGGAATCAAAGCATGGAAATACAAGTGTCAGGTGTGTGAATGTGTAACTGCTAGCAACTGAAACACTATATATCACTATGCTCTTGTACATGGTGTAGAACCTCATATGCAGGTCAGACATTGTTCCTTAGCCTGTTCAATTATTAACCATCATTGTCAGTTTAGACCATAAAGTTTGATATTGATGAAGCAAGGGCGGATCCAGGGGTGTTTCCAAGCCAAGCATCTGCAAATATATCAAGCACATGCAAATGCATCAAGTACACCACATTGATGAAGGTCCTTCACACTAAAACAGGGATACAATAGTTTACTGGTGTTATGTATGTGCAGACTCACTAACACTCAAGTTCACATTGCGTATTCCTGCCAACAATTGTCACGTACAGCATGGTACAACACCCAATTTTGTAAAGGCCTGAGTGGCTAGGGAAATCATCCATTGCAGTTTCAGACACACTAGCCAGTGGTTTAGAGCAAGGTTCAGATGTTTTGGCATTACTTCGAACAACTTCTCTGATGAAGGTGTTCAAATTAACATCGACTGCTCATCCTGGGACACTACAGGCTGTGAACTGGCGATATAGTGATGGCATTCGTGTTATAAAACATGTTGTTGGAGCAGGAGAGACAAGTGATCATGATGTATACGTAGAACGTGGTGATGGCTATGGTAGAACACCCTATACTCTTCGTTGGCAGAGAATTCTTCATTTCAAAAGAATTCAACCTTCTTCTGCCGGGATCTATGTCTGTGTTGCCAACTACGGTGGGGTTTTGTGGAATCAAAGCATGGAAATACAAGTGTCAGGTGTGTGAATGTGTACTGCTAGCGTGGAGTATCTATGCTACACTATAATTATAACACTATATATGCTATTGTACATGGTGTAGAGCCCCTTATGCAGGTCAGACATCATTCCTCTGCTTATATTAACTGTTCAAAATTAATATTAACCATCATCCATCATTGTTCCTCTGCCTAACTGTTCAAATATTAACCATCATTGTCAGTTTAGACTATAAAGTTTGATATTGATGAAGGTCCTTCTCACTAGAACAGGGATACAATAGTTTACTGGTGCTATGCATGTGCAGGCTCACAAACACTCAAGTTCACATTGTGTACAACAATTGTCATGTACAACATGTTCTTCAAGTTGGGAATTACTGAGCAATTCACGTGGCACAAATAATTCAGCAGAACGTTTCGGCCCAGATGATGTATACGTAGAACGTGTTGCTGGCTGTGGTAGACCACCCTATACTTTTATTTGGTCTAGAGTTCTTCATTTCAAAAGAATTCACCTTTCTTTTGCCGGGATCTATGTCTGTGTTGCCAACTACGGTGGGGTTTCATGGAATCAAAGCATGGAAATACAAGTGTCAGGTGTGTGGATGTGGAACAGTTACCAGCTAATACACTGAATAATATGCCAGTACTTACTTGTACGTGTCATGCAAAGAGTGATTGTCTTCAGGATGTATGACTATTTTACTAGTCAGTACATGTTTTATGTGGGAGAGTTTGTAGCTAAACATTCTTTATATAGCATAAATTATAGCATAATGTAAAAACTATTGATATGGGCTATACATCTATACAGTATAATATAACAATACTGTATAGATATTAGATAGTATAGAATAATAATTAAGTTTTAATCAAGCTATAGCCTGATATGGTGTCTTAGGGAAAATGTAGCAATGTGCTACTATATTGAGTGCAAAAGTAGCACTGTGAATGGCCGACAAACACATGGGTGGAACTTCAGAACTAGCTACACCTATACACATAATTATGGTATGAAACACAATTGAGAAAGTGTGGGTGAGAGATCAAGTGTATGTTAGTCCTTTCACTTGTGCTCTAGGACAAGTATCATCTCCCACAAGCAGTGTAACATTGCCCCTAGTTACATCCCTAAAAAGCAGTGTAACAGCACCATCTAGCAATCATTATGGTACATCTTCTACAAGCAGTACATGTTTCAGTGCCCCAACAAGATGCTTGATGTGCACTTCTCAATTACTGCTACCACACACGTTCTTAGCCACACATTATCCAACCATGCCATGAGTATTTACCCATTTTCACTGCCATTATGTAATACACACTATATACGTACCTGTTTGCTCTGGCTCTATGCTTATATATGCTGCTTATAATCGTAATCCAACTAAAGTTGCTACTTAGACTCTACATCAATCAATTAATCAATCAATCAGTCATACACAGCTTATCTCCAATGCTGGCGGTCGCTGGAAGTATTATCTAACAGTTCTATAGGAAATAGTTAGTTTCCCTAAGACACCATATCATGCTGTGCTAAATAGTTCAACCTCTCATTTACTGCTTACCATGTGGGTTTAGCCACACATTATCCAACCATGCCATGAATATTTACCCATTTTGACTGCAGCCATTTATCTATGCTCTATGCTTATGCTGCTTATAATCGTAACCCAACTAAAGCTACTACTTAGACTCTACATCAATCAATCAATCAATCAATCAATCAGTCATACACAGTTTTATCTCCAATGCTGGAGGTTGCTGGAGGTATTATCTAACAGTTCTACGCAGGAAATAGTTAGTTCACATCATGCTATGCTAAATAGTTCAATAATTAACTGTTCAATTTACTTTCAGATCATCAGCCCAACTTTTCCTTGGTCTTCCTTAGACTCTACATACAGTAGTAATAAAAACGATCCATAGTTAATAATAACAAAATAATAATAATAAACTTTCGTGTTTCAGATGCTAATTAAGGCTTCCTTCACACATGCATGTGTCGCACTGTCATTATTGTGATACACACTCTCTGCAGATGTGTCTACTGGGGGCAGGGGGTGGGTCAACCAAAGCCCATAGTAACAATGACTACAATCCCCTATTCAATATATATCTGTTAACCTCCTGATCCATTAGGAGGTAACCATAGGTTGGGTTTGCGAACAACTGAAGCTCTCATTTGCTCCTGCATAAGTTTGATCTTGGGACAATTGCAACTCACAACAGTTTACTGTTTGAGTCAAGTGTCCGCACCAGCCAGCTAGGCAGCCACAGACTCTACATAATGTGTACAATATTACAGCATGCATGTATTACATTATCTGTTTTACGTATCTTTCTTGCTCAGCCATTGACTGTGGTGATCCTGGTACTCCCACAAATGGTCAACACACTCTCTCCAATACCACCTACAACTCTGTAGTGACCTACACCTGTGATGTAGGCTACACACTACAGGGACCAAACAGTAGAACCTGCCAGTCCAATGGACTGTGGAGTGGGAGTGTGCCTCAGTGCAGTGGTAAGCTGTATTTTGCTCTGGTGTCTCTCCATTAGTGTTATGCATGGGTCATGGCAGTACAGGGGGCAATGACAGTTCAGTTGATCAAGGGATGGATGTTTTAGATACTATTTTATATAAAATTATAGATGATTGTGAATATTGATGTTTGGCTACTATGTGCTAATGGGATTTATAGAGTGGATCAATGAATGATATGTGTGATTATTTGCTTATCATGAGTATATACATTGTCTTTTAAGCTCTGCTGGATACCAACATGGTTTTAACAGCAACAGTTAGTCTAATACAAATGTACAAATGTACAGTATGAAAGTCAATGGTCAGTAGGTAAGGGTTCATGGCTTGGAACCAGTTTTATAGCACTCTGTATTTGGAGTGAATTGAAAAATGACACAATTCTGGACTGCTTCAGTTCCAAGTATATATATAGCATGAACAATACAGTCAATTAAAATGATTGCACAAGTCCAACGATCTTGCTTGAGATATATGGGCTATGTCTTCATTCATGTAACATTCATCCAATTCCAAAAACAATTATTTCTCATTCTCTGGCTGAAACACTTATAACATGGTGTTACACTATTGTGTTCAGAGCGTGGGTTCAGAGAATGGTAGATACAGCTCAGCTGCACACAGTCAACAGTGTGGACAATTATGTACAACTGATGAAGGGTATAATTGTCATTATATGTTCTGCATGTGTATGATTGTTCTTTGTTACCTCAGTGCATAATACATTTACTTCAAGACATTTATGGTTTGGATTTAACTTTTGAAACTGATTAATTATCTGCTGCTAAAGATCATCTTCTCAATCTAAACAACCTCTCCACTGCAACAGTCAGCTGTGGTGATCCTGGTACTCTCATAAATGGTCAACATACTCTCTCCAGTACAACCTACAACTCTGTAGTGACCTACACCTGTGATGTAGGCTACACACTACAGGGATCAAACAGTAGAACCTGCCAGTCCAATGGACAGTGGAGTGGGAGTGTACCTCAGTGCAGTCGTGAGTTCTGAATTCAACTTTCTACTAATTTGCTCACTAATAACTCCTAAACCAATGACAGCCAAATGATCTAGTTTAGCTGCCAAACTCATTCCTTGTATGTTGATATTTCTAAAAAACACTAGCCAAAGGGGATCAGGTATCAGACGTTTCGGCAGCACTACGGCTGCCTTCATCAGTGATTATAATGACACTTACAAGCAGGTGTATAAATAGGAGGGTGGTCACGTGAGGCATTGGTGTTTACAGGAAAGGCATACATCATGTAATGTCTCTAGTGTTTACAGAAATAAGCATACATCATGCAATGTCTTTAACCGGAACAGGGGTTAAAATAATAAGTGAAAATGAAATAATACTGATAACGGATGGACGGTTACATAAATCAATCTAGAAGGGTTGCATAGAGCCCTGGCATGGGGCCCCTCTCTCTGTTGAGAGGGGCTTGCTGGTGTTGAATGTGCCAGGACTCTAGCAAGCACCGGGTCTGGGTGTGTGGATGGTAGTCAATCACCGATGCCTTCGACAGGTACCTGATCCCCTTTGGCTAGTGTCTTTTAGAAATATCAACATGAATCTGCCTAGCCACTCAGGCCTTTACAGCCTCATTCCTTGTAATTAAATTAAATTGTAATTAATACCACTTGCAACTATGTTCCAATGGAGCTTTTAAATAAATTACCACCTATCCCTTGTTTCTCACTGTTACAGCTGTGTGTAGCACACCAGGTGGATGTAGTGTATTTGACAGTGTGATGACTTGACGGCTTAGAAGATGATGTATATTAGCAAGTCTTTTCTGTGTTTGGTGACATTACAACATTCTTACTGCTCTATCAACTGCAGCTGTTGACTGTGGTGATCCTGCTATTCCCACAAATGGTCAACAGACTCACTCCAGTACAATCTACAACTCTGTAGTGACCTACACCTGTGATGTAGGCTACACATTACAGGGATCAGACAGTAGAACCTGCCAGTCCAATGGACTGTGGAGTGGGAGTGTACCACAGTGTAATGGTAAGCTGTATTTTGCTCTGGTGTCTCTCCATTAGTGTTATGCATGGACCATGACAGTACAGGGGGCAATGACACTATGTGCTAATGGGATTTATAGAGTGGATCAATGAATGATAGGTGTGATTGTCTGCTTATCATGAGTACATTGTCTTTTAAACTCTGCTGGACACCAACATGGTTTTAACAGTGACAGTTAGTCTAATACAAATGTACAATATTTTGGATAGTATGAAAGTCAATGGTCAGTAGGTAGGGTTTAGCTTGGAACCAGTTTTGTAGCACCTTGCAGTATTTGGAGTGAATTGAAAAATGACACTATTCTGGACTGCTTCAGTTCCGGGTATATAGCATGAACAATACAGTCAATTAAAACGATTACACATGTCCAATGATTTAGCATGAGATATATACAGCCTATGTCTTTTTGGGGCGCCTTCGGCGCCCCTATATTGTTTTCAGATTTAGGTCTTCGTATGGCTTCATGTTCGTATATATATATTTCTGTCATTTTGCAAATGGCGGCGCTCACGTCGTTCTTTACAAAGCTTTAAATCCTCTCTAATGACGTTTCGCCGTGTTTGAATCGAACGAAATGTGGTCATAAACATGTGTTAATAGAGTGATACTAATAAAAAGCGTAAGGAACGTTTCTTCTGCGAGATACAGCTCCAATTATCACTGACGGACATTGTAAAATGGCCGCGCGCTCGACGCTTTCTGTTTGCCAGGCTCAAAACCATTCTCTTTAGATTTCGCCGTGTATCCAAAGAACGCAAAGTGTTTCTAGAACATGTTTAAGTAATATTATTGTGGTAGGAAGCTTACTTAACTGTTCTTCTGCGAGGTACAGCCCTAAATACAACAGAAGTCTAGTGACCCGTAGGCCAATAATGGAGGACCAGCGAGTCATGACACATAATTATAGCCATGATTCGCTCATATAGTCATCATAGGGTAGCCTTTTAGCCAGCACACTCCTCCTCCAGGCACAAAGTAACAATTGCTCATTTAGAATGTCATATAGATCAAAAAGCAGTAGGCAAACATTTGACAGTTTGGTAGGGATGCTTTCACTGGATATGACTGGCTGCTCTGGAGACTTGAAACTCTTGCAAACCCAACGGTCTAGTGTGTCTTGATGTATCTTTCAGGCCAACAACAATACTGTACCCCCAACTATCTGATTTACTGAACGTACATGAAAAAATTGCTAGCAAGTAGTTCGAGGTTCAGGGGCGCCCTGGCGCCCCACGAGTTTTTTAACTCGAAATACTTGTTCATGTAACATTCATCCAATTCTGAAAACAATTAACTCTCATTCTCTGGCCGAAGCACTTATAACATGGTGTTACACTATTGTGTTCAGAGAGTGGGTTCAGAGAATGGTGATATATACAGCTCAGCTGCACAGAGTCAACAGTGTGGATAATTATGTACAACTGATGAAGGGTGTAATTGTCATTATGTTCTGCATGTGTATGATTGTTCCTTGTTACCTCAGTGCATAATACATTTACATCAAGACACTTATGGTCTGCATTTAACTTTTAAAACTGATTAATTAACTGCTGCTAAGAATCACCTTCTCGATCCAAGCAACCTCTCCACTGCAGTTGTTGACTGTGGTGATCCTGGTACTCCCACAAACGGTCAACGTACTCTCTCCAGTGTAACCTACAACTCTGTAGCGACCTACACCTGTGATGTAGGCTACACACTACAGGGATCAAACAGTAGAACCTGCCAGGCCAATAGGCAGTGGAGTGGGAGTGTGCCTCAGTGCAGTTGTAAGTTAAAGCATACACAGTAGAACCAATTCAAGAGAGGTGCACCTACTCCTTTATGATGGCTAGTGCAGTGGAGATACACCAAACTGAGGGATGAAGTTGGGGACAGATCCAACTACATACCACTGCTCTAGCATCTGCATTTTGTATTTACAGGGCTCTATCAGCTCTATCCTGGCTTAAACTTCGTAAGGTGGTAATATTCACAGGATTTGTGGCTATTTGAGGTTTTTGCATGTGGCTATGCATGGGACATATAAGGTGACATCACATAATTTTACCATGACATTGTGTACTGTATACTCGCAACATGCAACAAATCTGCATATACTAGGCACATGCACACTTATTGTAACCAAACCTTGTCACATTGTTACTGCAGTGAGTGCTGAGGATGGAGTTGTGACAAGCCTCAATTCAACCTTTCCTATAACACTCACTTGGGGCACAAAAGCTGGCAGTGGCACCACCTTCACAGTGTGGTACTCAAAAGACAGTCATGAGAGTGACCCCTCCACTCCACCCCAGGGAGCTCTAGTGGTGTCTGGACTAAACTCCACATCAGTCACAATCACTCTACCAGACACAGACAACTCATGCAAGCCCTATTATGTGTGGATATCTGGCATTACTCCAAATGGACAGCAAAGTCCTTACAGCAGGAGAAGACAGGTGGACGTGTGCAGAATGCATTTGTGCACAGGTGAGCACAGAAAATTGACCTTATTATGTTTAGTAAGTATCCGTATTCTCCATCAATGCATAGACAATTTTTACTAATTTGTCCCCAGGTGAAAGTACAGCAGTGACTGCTACTGAGTCAGCAAGTGCCTCAATAGGTGCTGGCTCTTTCCTGGGTGGAGTGGTGGCTGGGGTTGTTGCTGCTATTCTTGTTGTGGGAATCATGTATGGTTGTTGGAAGTTGAGGCATTCTGGTGGAAACAGTTTAAATGTGGACACTAAAGAGGAAAAGTGAGACTCCATTTATTGCCACAAACAGAATTATGAAGTGTTTAGAAACAATTGAAGAAATTAATGTTACATTGTTACACGTAGGTCTTTTGAAATTGAGCTACATTTGTGAATAATTAATATAAGAACTAATAAATTATAATGACTTTTATAGCATTAATGCATGACGTACATAAGTGCGTAGAGTATCAAGAAGTATTACTAACATTTCCCCTATAGGGAGAACACTTACGACACTGTAGGCCCAAAAGAAACTCCTGCAATCAGCGACAACATTGCCATGGAGACCAACCCTGCCTATGGAGTGTGTGTGCAAAAGAAGTGACACTAGTAGCAGAGGATGGTGTGCTGTGGGTGTGTGAAAGACAGAGTGAGCACTTGTACATGTGTGTGTTGTGGGGTTTGGGCATTGTGTGCTATAGAAAGACACAAAGGATTCTCGTACATCTTGACAATAAGTATTTGGAATTTCTACTGTGTTTACAATTTATAACTTACGAGTGTTATTTTTTTGCAAGCATGCACTATAATTATTACTTTTATACTTGTTAGTTGTGACTATGTGTGTATGTGTGTAAGTGTGAGAGGGCCGGAGAGAAGATTTGGGGCAATATTCATTGTACGTAGCTGGATCATGAGGGAGATGAAGTTACAGTCACCAGGACCATACATTTTCATGCTTCACAGCCTAAGTGCAAGCGACTGCACTGCATGCATGCCAATGGTACTGTATGTCTATACCTATAATAATGGTGGGCTTTACACTGATTGATGATATATAGCACTGGCTAGTAAGTAATTTCATATATATAGTTATTATCTGTTATGCGCTAACATTGTTATACGTAATAGTTCATTACCTAGGTGGGTATGTTGTAACTATATACTGATTGAGCTAGCTTTCAAAGGGGCATTTCTATACCTCACTGCTGTGTGACAAATTTATAATGGAGATCAATCTCTAATAAACTAGTTCATAATCCCTACTACATAATATTATTTGTACATAATATGTAATATGTAATATGCACACACACACACACACACACACACACACACACACACACACACACACACACACACACACACACACACACACACACACACACACACACACACACACACACACACACACACACACACACACACACACACACACACACACACACACACACACACGCTAAATGCATTACCATGCAAAAGGTCATCCACACACATGCAGAACCTGTGGTTGCTAATTGTCAATGTAGATAAAGCAAATGACATATGTGCAGCTGATGGCCATGAAGTCATGAATTAATTGATCTGGATGTGTTTTGAACTATGGGATGTATGATGGTGTGTACTCTAATGAACGTGTGAGTGTACTTCCAACTACCGATATTAATTGCTTGAAAAGAGAGAGCCTGTGAGTCACAACCTACCACTTCCACTTTGGAGTTGGTATGTGATCATCCTGGTTGTCACTTTGAAGCTACAAACTGGGCAGGCTCAACCAACCATCAACATCATTCCCCAGCCATCAGTGTTCAATGTGTCCACTGTGGGAAATTAACTCTTTAACCATTAGGGACTTCACAAGTGGTTTTACTGTATAAGACAACCTCAGTTATTTAGGAGTGTATTCTTGGCTTGTGGCCCTTGTCCTCATGGAGATGTAGTAGTGCAAGCAGCATATAGATGGAGTGTGTGTGTGTACAGTGTGTGTGTGTGTGTGTGTGTGTGTGTGTGTGTGTGTGTGTGTGTGTGTGTGTGTGTGTGTGTGTGTGTCCACTGTGGGAAATTAACTCCTCATGGAGATGTAATAGTGCAAGCATTCAGAGTTCATTAGGTGTGTGTGCATGTGCGTGTGTGTGCATGTGCATGTGTGTGTGTGTGTGTGTGTGTGTGTGTGTGTGTGTGTGTGTGTGTGTGTGTGTGTGCATGTGTGTGTGTGCATGTGCATGTGTGTGTGTGTGTGCATGTGTGTGTGCATATGCATGTGTGTGTGTGTGTGTGTGTGTGTGTGTGTGTGTATGTACGCGTGTGTGTGTGGTATGTGTCCAGTATTTAGCAGTGATATGCCAGAAAGGTATACACAGGTCTGCGGCCACTCCTGTATGCATCCACTACAAGTTCTAAGATGTCATAGAGGCTCATTGCTATGTGAAGTAATGTATACAGTTGATAAAAGCCCTTGCAGTGAAAATCTCCTGTAACAGTCATTTTTGTTTCCTGCTACATTTCCACTCAAAAGTCTACCAAGCCTACTACATCTTAACTACTCTCACACAGTCATGCATACTCTTACAAGTTATACATGCTCGCTCACTCATACGTGCATGCATGCATGCACACACACACCAGCATGAACACATACATACACACACACACACTCAAGCACACATGTATGTGTGTGCAGACTAAATTTACGTAAGTGCATAATGAAAGATAATATAGAGTCATAATCCGCGAGGGCTTGTATTGGTTGTCATTGTATTTGTCACTGGCTGAGCTGTGTCCTTTCAGTGCTTGCATTAACAGTGTTACAATGATAACTACTATACAAAGATAACTAATAACACTAATAATAGTCATTTTTCAATCTGCTATATCTGCTAACTTTGCAAATGGCTACAGTAGTTACTGTAGGTAATTATAATGGGAAGCCACTAAAATGTATAAATGGTATTGCTAGCCACACAGGCTATTGCCCTAAGTAATAAGCCATACAATAACCAAAACATACGTGTTGATAATAAATGGCTACTAGAGAGCAGCCCAAGCATCATGCACCAAATGCATGATGCTTGAGTACGGTTTACCTCATTTCTAAGATAGTGATAGAACATTCCATGCTGCCACTGCAGTGAACCCTGCCACCATAATGGCCATCAGTTCATAATTGGGTGTTACTCTGTTCTGGCTATGGCACCACCTTCGCAGTGTGTACTGCATATGCTGAATGGTAGCAAATGGGATGTGTGCACTAATGTGTATATCATGGTCCAGTGATTAGCTTATTTACAGTCTGGAAGAGTAACAGATCTGCAACCAACAGGTCTGGCATATTGAAGGTTGAAATTTAGTTTTGCTTGTTTACCAGTCACACTTGTGAACCAAATATGACATCTGGGAGCTTGAGAATATAGCAACTTTTACAATTGTCTCTTCTTAGACTAGGTGCTATTTATAGCACTGCCACACTTCCCTGATGTTTAAGGTTCTCTTGATTGTGCAATTTGTGCTAGCTGCCTATATAGAAGTCCTGAGAGACTGAGGGGAATTCCATGGCCTGGAGTCCATGGAGGATAGGTAATATGATGCCATCTCTCTAAGTCCTTCCACACTTACGTATATAATTCATCTGTGGGGCTTCTTACAAGCACATATAGATGAGTGTCCCTACTGCATGTACTTGGGGGCCATGTGGTTGGGGAGATGCAGCTGGTCATGGGCCAGGTCCCAGTTTTGTTGCCTCTTGCTGGCTCATGCCCTAAATGTGGACACATAATTTTATGCCTAATTCTGTTTGCCATAAATTGGAATGCATGCATGTACACGTACACTCATGTACACGTACACTCATGTGCACATGTACATGTGCAAATGTAACAATTGTAAAGACACACAGGCATACACACACACAATGCCTAATATTTTGCACTTACTGTGGATTCCAACCCATTAGTACATGTACACATGTATTGGTTGTTATACATGTCCTTTCAGTGTATGCCATTTTCAATTTGTCATATCAATATAGGCATGCTATTTTACAAATGATCGAAGCACTTAGGTAATGGGAGGCCACTGAAGAGTAGTATAGTATTGCTAACCATGCAGTCATAAGCCATGCAATATCCAAAGCGTACGTGTTGGTAATGAATAGCTATACTGTAGCAGCCTCTCAGTGTCACAACAACGGGTAATGGAGCAGAGTAGCATGACCATATATGGGTTATGTCTGTTCAATGGCATACATACAATGTTAAAGTGTTTCTCAGACCTATGCTTGGTAAAGACACTTCTCCCTGGTATTAGTATATTGGAATGATGTTGGGCTTTTACATGTGTGTGATCCTAGCAGTGCTGTTGCCAGGTAAGAGCTGTTTGAACAGTAGTAGCTACACTGCTAAACAGTAATGGATTATATAGTTCACTTTTCATTGCATTTTGCTCCCTTAGCCATGTGTGAGGCCGCACCTGGAAATATCACTTTATTTTTAGGAGCTAGGCTTACTGATTCAATTGTAATCATGGGTCCAGTGGTGGTTGGTGTCAACGAGACAGTCAGTATTCGGTGCAGAGCAGAGAACACTGCTCATCCTGGGACACTAAAGGCTATGAACTGGCGATATAGTGATGGCATTCGTGTTATACAACCTGTTGTTGGGGCAGGAAAGACAAGTGACCGTGATGTGTACGCAGAACGTGAAGCTGGCCTTGGTAGAACACCCTATACAATTCTTTGGCAGAGAATTCTTCATTTCAAAAGAATTCACCCTTCTTCTGCCGGGATCTATGTTTGTATTGCCAACTACGATGGGGTTCTCTGGAATCAAAGCATGGAACTACAAGTGTCAGGTGTGTGAATGTGTGAATGTGCTAGCAACTGAAACACTATATATCACAATGCTATTGTACATGGTGTAGAACCTCATATGCAGGTCAGCCATTATTCCTTAGCCTGTTCAATTATTAACCATCATTGTCAGTTTAGACCATAAAGTTTGATATGATGAAGCAAGGGCGGATCCAGGGGTGTTTCCAAGCCAAGCATATGCAAATATAACAAGCACATGCAAATGCATCAAGTACACCACATTGATGAAGGTCCTTCACACTAGAACAGGGATACAATAGTTTACTGGTGTTATGTATGTGCAGACTCACTAACACTCAAGTTCACATTGCGTATTCCTGCCAGCAATTGTCACGTACAGCATGGTATAACACCCAATTTTGTAAAGGCCTGAGTGGCTAGGGAAATCATCCATTGTAGTTTCAGACACACTAGCCAGTGGTTTAGAGCAAGGTTCAGATGTTTTGGCATTACTTCGAACAACTTCTCTGATGAAGGTGTTCCAATTAACATTGAAATGTCTGAGAATCAGAGAGTGAATGGTACTTTAAAGAGGATGTCGACCAGAGATCCAGTTGAAATGTCAGTGAGGTCCCAATCATGTTGTTTATGCTGTATTTGGGGAAACTACTGTTTCATGTTTGAGTGAACTGAGATGTCCTTAATTAATAGTCAGGCAAATTATGTAGCTGCTATGAGTTTGCATTATCAATTTAATCCAGCTAGTCTTCCTCAGTTCACATGTTATTATATCATCTCAATGACCTGATCAGAATTCTTGTTTGACTGGCGACTCTCTTGAGAAGCATGTAGTTTTCGTATGCCACTAAGTCTTGCCCTTGCCAGCCTAATCTGATTTCTGAATGTGTTGATTACATTGGAACTTGACTCCAATTTATGCTACAAGCATGCCTAATAACTGCCAATTGAGCGTGTTTGAATGTTCTTCATAAACATCATTTATTATGTAGGCCATCAACGCCTGATGCACAATCTGATGCTGCATCAGCGGTAGATGTCTGTAAATCTGACTGCAGGCATAGCTGGCTGCAGATGCAGCATAGCAAGACTTAAGAAAATGGCTTTGAATCAGTGTCAATGTCTGCACGTGTGCCCTATAACTAGATGTGTTGCCTATGTGCAACCAATAGGGTACTTTCCCTTTTAATTTAGCTCCTAGCTGAAGCATTTGGTTAAAGGCCAAGCATGCTCCTATCTTTGTGTCTCTTGTTGCAGTCTTTTGTCTCCCTGCTGATAGTGTTAGCATCACTGCATGCAATTGAACAGATGCCCTTGAGTTGATGGATCATGACGAGTCATGCAGGGTGTGGTGCTGGAGTGTTATATACACAAGTATTGTGGGTCCTTTATGCCTTGGCGCCATATGCATATTTCATTCACTTTCTTGTGTAATAATTTCAGTCCAGAAAAGGACTGTTAATTCTAGTCTTGCATGACCAGCCCAATCCACTTTGCTCATCTCAAGAAATAGTCGAAGTCATGCATTGAAGTGCTGGGCTGGCCATAATTATGATAATAGCTGCCACTATAGGAATGTTCTGCAGAAGCAGTACTATTAATGGTGCATTCCTGACCAGCATGTGATGGGCATATATATGCATATAACACAGTATGTAACAGCATGCATTCAAATATAGCTATATGTATTGGACAGTTTGCAACTGTGTTCTTCAACTCATGACTTCAGTTTCTATTGGTGCAATGGTAGTGCTATACTCTCTCTTCCGGTCTACTTACGTAGAAGAAACTACACCCACAACAAATGGTACATCCTTTAATAACAGTACTGTTGGATCTGGTGAGTACCTAAAGCTATATACACAGAATTGTGACATCGTGTTATGCAAAGTAATGCTGGATGTGATTAGCTTTTCCCTACACC
Source organism: Ianthella basta (assembly GCA_964019415.1). Taxonomy (NCBI): domain Eukaryota; kingdom Metazoa; phylum Porifera; class Demospongiae; order Verongiida; family Ianthellidae; genus Ianthella; species Ianthella basta. The sequence continues at coordinate 6,955,826 of OZ025873.1, read as the reverse complement.
CTCACATTAGTTACCTTGGTAGTGCAATACTTTCTTTTCTGGTCTACTTAGGAGACGCTACAACTCCCACGAGCAGTGGAATATTAACTCCTAACAGTGTATCATCCCCCACAAATATAGACACATCACCCTCTAGCATGAGAACATCACCCACAAGCAGTGTAAGATCACCCCCTGACAGTGTAACATCATCCGCAAATGGAGGCACATCACGTTCTATCATGGGAACATCACCCACAAGCAGTGTAAGATCACCCCCTGACAGTGTAACATCATCCGCAAATGGAGGCACATCACGTTCCATCATGGGAACATCACCCACAAGCAGTGTAAGATCACCCCCTGACAGTGTAACATCATCCGCAAATGGAGGCACATCACGTTCCATCATGGGAACATCACCCACAAGCAGTGTAAGATTACCCTCTCACATTATTACATCATCCGCAAATGGAGGCACATCACGTTCTATCATGGGAACATCACCCACAAGCAGTGTAAGATCACCCTCTCACATTATTACATCATCCGCAAATGGAGGCACATCACATGCTAGCAGGAAAGGATCTCCCAGTAGTGCTGAACCATCACCTCCTGACACTGCAATGTCCACCTCAAGCAGAGGTACATCACTCCATACCAGTATACACCCCACAAGCAGTGCCATTTCTCCCACTGTAAATGGTATATCCTTTGATAACAGTACTGTTGGATCGGGTGAGTACCTAAAGCTGTATACACATGCAGAATTGCGCACATGACATTGTGTTTAGTAAAGTAATGTTGGATGTGTTCGTCTTTTTCCTACACCCTCACATCAGTCCCCTTGGAAATATTGCCTACAGCTGCCATAATCAGTGTAGCCATTGTTGTACTCCTCCTCCTGGGATGTGTGCTAGTGATAGCACTTGTGGCTGTGATCTACAGGTAAGCTTTGACATATTAGCATGAGCTACTCCTTCAGCCAATCTGTTATTCTTCTTCCCCAATGAAGGAAATACTCATCAAGGAAATTGATGACATCCCATCCTGAAATGTTGCCTGATGCATCTGGCATGGAATGTGTCCCACTGGGCACCAAACAACAGGAGGTGATGCTGGCAAATGGCACTACCAATGAACACATGCGGCCCAGTGACACAGGTGGCCAGGATCCAAATGACAATTGCAACACAAAGTCAGGTTGGTGGGTCAACTACCACACTGTTTTCTATGAAGGCTAATAATACATTGTAAGCACTTACTGTAAGTATGATTATTCTATGCTATAATGCCAATATTTATTACAATTATATCAATGTATATGATATTAAAGTAATTTAAAATAAAAACATGTACAATACTAGAATTTGAAGACAGTTGTCCCACAAATGAAGCAGATGCAGAAGTGGCTGTGCTGGCTGAAGCTGATACCACTCAACTTAGTGAAGCAGTGTGTGTGGAGAGGGATGTTACACTAGATGAGGCACAACCAGGCAGTGGAGAAGTAGAGGTATCAACTGGATACAATAATCAGGACACAATGCCAGCACTGGAGGGAGACACTGAAATGCTACCTGATGCAGGTCTGTCGATGCTTAATTCAAAGTAGATTGTTCTTGCAACACTGATATTCATTTGTTGGTATATATTTTTCAGTTAAATTCAACCAAATGTCTTTGCTATTGCAGTGAATCTTGGGGCACTGGGCAGTGCCTTTGACACACGCAGATTTGTGGATTGTGTGGAGAATTTACATAAACATGGGGACAAAGGTTTTAAAGAACAGTTTAAGGTTAATGAAATAGAACTGTCAGCAATGTAGACCATGAAGGCAAAACATTGTTGGTTGATTTCACTCTACAATGCATGCCTTATAAAGGTAAACCAACAGCCATGAAGCTGCTGCTGTTGAATATAGTATATCTCTCAATAGTACATCTGTCATGCCTACTCTCTTTCCAAATGAAATGAGTGCAGCATGTTGTTGATGATCCAAATGGAGTACATGACATTGCCAAAGCCAACCGTTCCAAGAACAGATACCACAACATACACACATGTAAGTATACATGGAGCTAGTGATAATATGTAAGCACTAGCTTTGTATCAAATGTGTGATTGTGTAGCTACTCCACTTTCATTCAGTTGACCACTCTCGAGTGATCCTGTCAGTACCAGACGAACGTGGAAGTGACTACATCAATGCCTCATACATCAATGTAAGTTTAATTCTCACTGGATATGCATAGCAAACAACAGGGTTCCACCTATGCTTACATTACAGTGCCACAACTCATTTCAGCTAGTCTTTCCTTCTCTGCATAATCTACAGGATGAACATGGAGATGTCTATATTGCATCACAAGGTTTTCATATGTATTAATTTTGCAACCTTTCAAGCAGTAGAAGTAGCATATTGTGGATGCCCACTGTATGCTCTTTCATTGCCCTTTACAACTATACCACCTGTATAGGCCCCACTCCTGAAACTATCACTGATTTCTGGCAGATGATCTGGGATGTGAGACCAGCTGTGATTGTCATGCTGACCAAAGTAGATGAAAATGGGAAAGTGAGAGCATGCATGCAGAGAGATGTACGTACCTACAGAAATTTGCTGACCACATTGCTCATTATAGCACATTGTTCATTGAATTTACAGTTTAAGTACAATGTGCAATTAACTGAACCTATCTACTCTGGATTTTCGCAGTTTTCAACAATCAATCAATCAATCAATAACCAAAATGGATACATCTCCAATACTGGAGGTCATCCCTATACTTATACACTGATATGTTAGCATGGCAAGTAGTTAGTAATACGATATAGAAGCTATTTAAAATTATCTGTCCATCTTGAGCGTGGTCTTCCTCTTGGTCTCTTCCCCTCCATCTCTCCAACAAAAACTTTCTTTGTTAACCTCTCATTGCTCATTTCTTCCAGTCTAACCCTCCACTTCTCCTGCCTTCTCTTCACTGCATCCAAAACACTTTCTTGTCTCAACTTCTCCCTAATGTCTACATTTCTCATCCGATCCAACCTAGTCACACCTTCGATCTGCCTCAACACCTTCATCTGGGTGGCCTGCACTTTCAGTTGCTGCTGCTTAGATAGAGTCCACGTCTCACAACCGTACAATAATGTTGGCATCACTGTGGCATTCACTACTTTCAGCTTAGTGCTCCTGCTCAATTCCTTCCTTCTTAGTACTACATCATTCAACCCTCCGATCACCCGTGTTGCACCCCCAATCCTTGCCTCCACTTCCTTCTCCATTCTCCCATCACTACTAATCATCACACCCAAGTACTTCATTGCATCTACCTGTTCTATTATACCTCTTCATCAATTTTGACTTCACATTCCTCTCTCTTCCTTGCAATCCTCATCACTTTAATCTTTCTCCAATTCACCCTCAGCTCCCACCTGCTCAGCACATCACTCATCACCTGTAAATTGTGCTGTAGCCCTTCCACTGATTCTGCCATTACCACCATGTCATCCGCAAAAAGGAGTAGCCCTACATCACCAGTTGACAACTTCACCTCCCTCAGAAACTGCCTTCTTGCCTCCCTCGTCACACTGTCGATAAACACATTAAAGAGCCATGGTGAGAGAGTGCAACCCTGCCTCACACCTCTATGCACCTCAAACAACTCTGATTCCATTTCCCCAACTTTCACCTTGGCCCTTCCGTCGACATACAGTGCCTGAATTGCCCTTAACAGCCTTCCTTTCACCCCATAAGCATATAGCACTTTCCACAACTTTTCCCTGCTTACATTGTCGTATGCCTTTTCCAGATCCACAAAAGCCATTTCAACAACATAATCAAATAATATCTTAACTGGTTATTAATGTATATATATAGCATTCAGAGAAAACGTTGCATACTGCTTCAATTTCCTTGCAGCGTAAATGTGAACAGTACTGGAATGATGATCTAAACAAACCTTTCAATGCTGGCAGGGGCTTCACTGTGGTCACCACGGGATGCAGAGGATTTGCTGACTATGTTGTCAGGGACTTGACTGTCATGAATGTGAGACTCATATGTACATGACATATTGTTGGATAGCCTGCAAACCTTTGAGCCTCTCTCGGCATTAATTTTGCATAGGCCTCCGATGGACCCCTCTATGTGAAGCAATTTCAGTACACTGGATGGCCAGATCATGGAGTCCCTCTACACCCATCATCTGTGGTGAAGTTCATTCAACAGGCCAGGAAGGAGATCGGAGGAACAGATGTACCCATTGTAGTCCACTGCAGGTGAGAATGAGCCTGAATGATGGATATTTATTGCTAGAGGACAATATAAGCAATTACTCCATTGTCAAAACTCGAACTGCTGATGTTTCTGAACTCCAATCATGCTATTCTTTATGCAGTGCTGGTGTGGGTCGTACTGGCACTTTCATCACACTTGATGTAATGATGGAGAGACTGAAGGAGAGCAAGGCCATTGACATCTTTGAGTTTGTCAATAGAATGAGGACTAGGAGGACAAAAATGGTGCAGAGCCTGGTGAGTTAAATATTTTATCGCACAAAATTTGATATATTACTTTAGCTGACTATTAGGTTACTTCCATTGTATACTGTTTGGAACACATCAACATATAATTTATTGTTAATCTCTTCCTAATATATATTATAGGACCAGTATGTGTTCATCCATGATGCCCTCTGTGACTACATCACTTGTGGAGACACAAGTGTGCCTGCCCATGAGCTGAGGGTTGTCATTGACACTTTTGAGAGAGTTGACCAGAGCACTGGGAGGACTGGCTTTCAGGAACAGTTTGCTGTGAGGGAAATTAATATTCCATGGTCCAGTATTTATTTGAGTTATTTAGTTCTGATTGGATACTGGTAATTACTACAGCTAGTAATTATTACAGATGTTGGAGAAACATTGCAAATCAGCATGTTCTAAAGACATTGCCTTTGCCAAGAAGAAGGTGGTGTCTAAAAGAAATAGATACAATTACAATTTCCCATGTGAGCTAAGGATAATTATTTTAAGCAATTATATATTCGTCATTGTGCGAGTGCATGTAACATTATGTCATAGAGTTACATGTGCTGCAGTTGTACATGCATAACCCTAACCCATTGACGTGGTTGTTGTGTAGATTCCACCAACTTCCTGAGGCTACCATACAGCTCTGCAAGAAATGGAACTGACTACATCAATGCATCATTTATCAATGTAAGAGTTATAGTGGTTGTTGCGCAAGAAATGTAAAGATCTGAAGTTGTGTGGCATGAAAGTTGGTGATAGATAATATAATATCAGACTCTCTATATCAGTGATGTGTGTCCATTACATACAGAGCTACTCCAGTAAGTGTGCCTTCATAGCTGCTCAGTCTCCAATGGAACAAACAAAGAATGACATTTGGGAACTAATCTGGCAGTGCAGGACATCCACAATTGTGCTCCTCTGTGACTTCAGAGAGGGAAATGAAGTATGTTAACATGTGCCCTTCTTTTTCACGTATGACGCTGTATACTACTGTACTCATATACTGCTAATTCAGTGTATATGTTTGATGCATACATACGATAATATCATGCCTGTTCGCTGCATGCATGTGTTAGGAAACATGCTACCCATTTTGGCCAGATGAAAGGACAGGAACAGCTGATTACAAACTAGTCAAGGTCAACTACAAGGACACTATTTCAATGAAGGACTGTGACAAAATTCTGCTGGAAGTCTTCAGCAGTGCACAGGTTTGCCTAATTGTTTTTAATGAAATCTAATGTCTAATTCCTCAAAATTACAATGCCAATTGGATAAGCAATGAGATGTTCACATACGTGCCTGTGCCTCCAACTGTTTCAATACAGCCCCCAATGGAGGTGGTCCTGTACCATTTCAGAGGTTGGACCACAACCAGCCCACCTCCTGCTGCCTCCCTGCTGAAGGTGATGGAAGAAGTGGCCGACATCCAGAAGGAAAAGAATGGACCTGTTCTGGTCATGTGCGAGTAAGTGGTCTAGTTATGCTACCCTAGGCCTGCCACTCATCATGACTATTTCACTTACACAGTTTGCATAATACTATAATAGTACTCATATTCAGGAAGTGTTTGTGATATAGTAATTGGCTTTTAGTATGTAACTACAATTAGAATTGTTCACAACTTTGTTCCTTATAATACACAATTAATCCATTTGCACCTACAATTATACTAATTGTGTGCTAAAGCATTATTATGTTGTACACTGTGCAATACAGAGAGTACTAAGCAGCCTAGCAACCTATTGAATGTAAAGATATTGAATTCACAGTTATACTATTCCTGATCTCTCCAGTGATGGTATGTCTCGCAGTGGTGTGTTCATTACTTGTATGTCTGAAATTGAGAGAGTCAAAAATGAAGGAGGAGTGGACATCTTCCAGACAGTCAAGGCAGCAAGAGCACAGAGACCACACATGGTCTACACCAGTGTGAGTTAATGTTGGAATGCTTAATTTACAATTTTATTTAGATTTAGTTGTTTATCAAATGTCATTTATTATATGATGTTTGCTTAAGAATGTAGTCACTAAGTTTCCTATAGATGTACTCCTATGTACTAGCGTTCTTTTGGGAAAGCCGAACTGAGGCGCATAAAAATTGATTCAGAAAGTCATTGATAGGTTTCACTCTGCATATTGAAGTTGGCTGCATGCATGGTAAATTACCGATAATACATTGACTATTGTGTGCAGCAGATGTATACTCATGATTTTACCCAGCAATGCTCCCAAATATGTATTATGTGCTACATATTTGCTTCCCTTCAGGAGCAATACAAGATATGCTTTGAGATCCTTCAGTCCTACTTGGACTCATTTGATACCTATGCCAACTTCAAGAATGTTTGAGTGTAACTGCTGTTAGCATATGGTACATAACTGCATAATTAGGCAGTATAATTGTGTAGCCTTAATAGAGCCTTAATAGATTCTCAGTAAATGTCATGCTGTACAATTCTCTTTGTACACTTAGCTTCTACACTTAGCTTCCTTCCTACCAAAGGAAATTGCATTATGTTTCCATTACTTTTGTTTCCGTCACTGAAATGCTATTATTGTGTGCGTGCATGTTATGAGTGTGCCATCTTTATACGAATATACTTGAACTGTATCAATTTTAGGTGTAGAGGATCATTATAGACATACCATGCATATTAGTATGCATGGCTATAGCTCAAACATGCCTAACATATGTCTGTCACAAACACACAAAATCCCAGAAAGCTAGAGTGTAATTTGTAAATTGTGAAACTCGGTATAATAGACATGACACTAACAATGTGTATATGATAATGTGTAGCTGTAGGCATGGATTGATCTGTCACATTTCAAACATCTATAATGTCTCTGTGAGTATATTGCAGGATGGTACATAGCCTTTGTGACTGTGATGTTGAGTATGTATGCTTTTGTGCATAAACTGTCCATATTCACCTTAAAGCCTTATAGCAACCACGCTCCAGGCAACAAACTGGGATGCACTGTTAACTGACTTACCTCATCACCATTAAACAACTATAATTTCAACTCAGTCTGGCCCCGAGTGGATAAGTGAGTGTGAATAGTAATAGTGTTTAGTGGGTCTACTGTGTGTGTATATGTACATGTGTGCAAATCAAATGCCACAGTGAGACAGATCCGTGCATATTACTCTTTGTGATTGTACTATTGTATGTATAGGCCTTGGTGTTTGGTACACTCAGCAGTCAGTTGGTCCAATCCCAATGTTCACTTTTATCTTGTCTCGCAGCACCTCAAGGTTGTTTTCTTGAGGAGTTAAGAGGGAAGTGAGTCTGCGTTCTATCTCATCCTCTGTCCCATTACTCCCTGCCATTGGCATTTCCATGTAATAAATTAATGCATAATTATGCTTGTCAGCGTATGAAGGCACTCCGCCCACCAGTCATCTTGCTTGCATCACCTTGCTGATAGGGTTGCCTGCTTACTGAGAGCTGGCATTACAGTTACACTACTGCAGCATATGACTGACATAGTATATTGCATGTGCACTGAACTATATACATGATCATACAAGTGTGCATGACCATACCTATGTTTACGTGTACATATGAATTGAAGTGCATCAAGTTGAAAACAGTGAGTACATGTAGTAAAGTGTGTAGAGCTCGTTGTGCAATACCATATTGGTTGTGCCCATGTTGGGACATACATTAGGTGTGGTGTCCTTGTATCTGAAGCAACATCCTTTGTTTACAGTTAAACAATGGGTATGTTTGTGCAATAGCTTGGAATTGCTTGCAGGTAAGAGCTGTAGAAAGAGTTAGATGCACAGAAGCACTATATCCACGGGAACAATGTTAACTGTTTGCATCTATCCGAAGTTTTTCTTTTGATTTAGCTGCTTTGTAGTTGCTTGATCCTTTGTTCATTGAAGTGCTGTTTGAGCTACCTTGTTGAACTACCAAGTTAGTACATCACCCTTTAAATGTTGCTTGAATGTATACACCCATGAGTGAGAAACTAAAACCTCACTATATTCTTCTGTATCAGAATAACCATGGTAACTTGGCAAATGACCACAGCACTTAGGGAATGGGAGGCCACTAAAATATAGTACAGTATTGCTAACCATGCAAGTTAGTGATAAGCCATACAATAACCAAAGCAAAAGTGTTGGTAATGAATAGCTCTACTGGAGCAGCCTCTCAATTCCACAACAACGGCTAATGGAGCAAAGTAGCATGACTATATATGGGTTATGTTTGTCGAGTGGCATACGTAAAATGATAAAGGATTTCTCAGACCTATGCTTGGTAAAGACACTTCTCCCTGGTATTAGTATATTGGAATGATGTGGGGCTTTTACATGTGTGTGATCCTAGCAGTGCTGTTGCCAGGTAAGAGCTGTTTGAACAGTAGTATAGCTACACCGCTAAACAGTAATGGATTACATTGTTCATGTTTCATTGCATTTTGCTCTTTTAGTCATTCCTTTAGCCATGTGTGAGGCTGCACCTGGAGATATCACTTTGTTGTTAGGAGATAGTCTTATTGAGTCAACTCCAATCACTGGTCCAGTGGTGGTTGGTGTCAACCAGACAGTCAGTATTTTGTGCAGAGCGAAGAACACTGCTAATCCTGGGACACTATAGGCGCTGAACTGGCGATATGGTGATGGCTTTCGTGTTATACAACCTGTTGTTGGAGCAGGAGAGACAAGTGACCATGATGTATATGTAGAACGTGTTGCTGGCCGTGGTAGAACACCCTATACTATTCTTTGGCAGAGAATTCTTCATTTCAAAAGAATTCAGCCTTCTTCCGCTGGGATCTATGTCTGTGTTGCCAACTACGGTGGGGTTCTCTGGAATCAAAGCATGGAAATACAAGTGTCAGGTGTGTGAATGTGTATCAGCTAGTGTGTCTATGCAGCTAGCAAATAGAACACTGTAATTATACATTGTGTAGCTATATTTGTATGCTAGCAGTTACAGTTATAGTGTCATGTAGAGAGCTATTGATTTCAGGATAGCTCTGCACCAATCACTACATGAGTTTATGTGTGTGAGTGCATGGAGTATGTAGCTAGCTAAAGTTGCATAGTGTACTATAAAATGGACCGATATGTGCTGTGCATATATGCAGCTTAGTTCAGAGAAATAGCAGCTACAATTATATCATTTGCTCAAACTGTTTCTTTTACATGAACCTTAGTCAAGAATCTTCTTAGAACCCAACACTTGAGCCTGGTGCTTTAGGTAAAATGTATATTGCGGTGTTAGATGTTGAAGCTACCAAAATGATTGCAAAATAATTTGCATAAGGCTAGAATATTGTTAAAATTTCAGTATTAGTTAAGCCTATAATCTAACGTAGACTTGAGAAAGTAGAAACAAGGGATCAAGCATATTTGTCTGCAGTGAAGAGTCATGCAAAGCCAATGACCATCTGGAAAGGAGACTTGCAGAAGACTGTCAGCCAAAGGACAGACAATCTCCTCTACCTGTGAACCTTACATGGGTTGTTCTTCTGAATTAGTCTCCCAAACTTGAGAATGAGATAGCGAGTAGCTGTGGAAATCCACTAAGTGAGAATTGGATGCAGAGGAGGAAAGTGCCGAGTATGTGGATAGCATGCGCTGTCTGCATAGCTACAAATGCCTTCTGCATTGCTCACCCTAGTACCTGTAACCATGCAGAGCGTTTGGTTGCATTTCACACCATACAATGGAATTAGCAATGAAAATGTAGACTGTATGTAATTAATGGATGATGATGTACTATGATTCAACTCACAAGGTATGTAATATATTTATACTGTTGGAGTCCGAATCATTCATGTCCTGACATGAATTGTATGGGGCCTCAGAGGTTCATTCCTTTCACTTGTTGTCTAGGAGCTGCTACACCTTCCTCAAGCCATGTAACATCACCCCCTAGCTGGGTCACATCTCCCACAAGCAGAGGTAAGCTACCTCCTAGCAAGGGGACACCTCCTAAAAGCAGAGACTCACTCCCAACAGCACAAAGTTAATTGATCCCAGCTAGAAATGGTATTCATTTATACTTCCCTTCAAGTAGTACATTCAAATATTATATATAATAGAACCATGAGCTTGTGCCTTTTAGTGTGTGCCTCCTACTGCTTATCATTACCACACACAATTCTCTGAACATTACCCATGCATTCATGCCATGTGTATGAATTCATTTTCCTGTCATGTAATGCACCATCTGTTTGCTCTGGCTATATTATTCTGTATCTGTGTATAACATGAATCTTGTATCAGACTACATAATGCATCAACTTAGACTCAATCTGTACAGCATGCCTAATGTTATGGTTGTTTGCTGTCTTATCTTTCTCGCTCAGCCATCGACTGTGGTGATCCTGGTACTCTCACAAATGGTCAACGCACTCTCTCCAGTACAACCTACAACTCTATTGTTACCTACACCTGTGACATAGGCTACACACTACAGGGATCAAACATCAGGAACTGCCAGCTCAATGGACAGTGGAGTGGGAATGTACCTCAGTGCAGTTGTGAGTGATGAGTAAACTCATGATATGGGTACACGGACAGGTGTGCATTATTATAACTATGGCTCTCAAGTGCTTTGGAAATACGCAACATTGAGGTGTGATTTCAAGGGAGAAATGTACCTCTATAATAGTGCTAATAATAATTTGTGTGCAATGCTCTGTATAAATACTGGAGTTTATTCTTATACTAAGTCTTATTATTATTACGGAGTATTTTTATTTCATACCGTAAATCACAAAATGTTCGCGACCAATAATTTTCGCGAATTTCGCGAATGAAGCAACTCGCGAAAATTTCTATCGCGAATTTTATATGCATATAATACCTATGATATAATAATAACTTGTGTATGCGCGTGATGTCATAATAAACTGGCGGATCAACAAACAGCGTGTAGCTCTTTCGTTTGCTTCATTTCGGAAGCGATTGCTCCTGATATCCACAATAAAAAGGCTTTAATGTCTACCTTGTAGAGTCTCCTGCGCGAAATTTTTATTTGCGAAAATTTTGCGATATACGGTATTTGATTTTTGAGAGCAACTAATGGTTGTATATATTGGGAGTTAGTACATGAGAATATTTTAACCAGTGTATAGTATCTTTGTATTGTCACCTCAGTGATAGCTACCCTCAATGCATCATCTTCATCAACAATCTCTCTGTCTTGGGGAACACAAGCTGGCAGTGGCACCACCTTCACAGTGTGGTACTCAACAGACAGTCATGAGAGTGACCCCTCCACTCCACCCCAGGGAGCTCTAGTGGTGTCTGGACTAAACTCCACATCAGTTACAATCACTCTACCAGACACAGACAACTCATGCAAGCCCTATTATGTGTGGATATCTGCCATCACTCCAAATGGACAGCAAAGTCCTTACAGCAAGAGAAGGCAGGTGGATGTGTGCAGAATGCATGTGTGCACAGGTGAGCACAGCACAGTGACCTTATAGTGTTTAGTAAGCATCTTTACAATTTCCCCTCTCCACAGTGACTGGTGCAGAGTTGGCTAATGCCCCTATTGGTGCAGGCTCTTCCCTGGGTGGAGTGGTGGCTGGTGCTATTGCAGCTTTAATTGTTGTGGGGATCATGTATGGCTGTTGGAAGTTGAAACATTCAAGTAGTAACAGTTTTACATGGAACAATAAGGAGGAAATGTGAGACTTCATTTTTCACCACAAGTTTAGACAATAAATTGGGATAAAATTAATTGAAGACTATTACAATTAATGCATTGCAAGACATAATTATGCATTGCCATGATAAAATTGTGCTTCAATTGTGTATTGATCATTGCCAAGCCACATTCATTATTCTTTATATTGAAATCATGTACCTGCCCCTGGTAGGGATAGAACCTATGATAGTGTGTGCCCAAAGGGAACTCCTGCAGTCAGTGACCAGGTTGCCATGGAGACCAACCCTGCCTATGGGGTGTGTGCTCAAAAGCAGTGACGCATCAGTCATAGAGGAGTGTGTTTGCACACGCGCGTGCATGTGTGTGTGTGTGTGTATGAGTGTGTATGAGTTAGAACTCAAATGTGAAGACATTTATAAATAACAGCTAGATCTGCATTCTATTAGTTGAGCGTTTATTTTTGTACACATTATACTAGATTCAGACTTGGTTACACTGCTAAGTGTGTGCATTTTAGTATGACTCCTGCCACATTGTTATATATTTTCCTTAACCTATGCATATACTATATATGCATGCTAAAGGGAGTGAATGGATGTGCATCATGTTCCAGAGCTTAGCTTATTTAGGGTCTAAAAGAGTAACAGATCTGCAAACAACAGCCTCTGCCTCTTTGATGGTTGAACTTTAGCTTTGCTTGGTTACCAGTCTAGTAACACTTGTGAACCAAATAATATCTGGGAGCTCGAGAATATAGCAACATTTTCAATTGTATCTTCTAGGTGCTATTTATAGCACTGCCACACTTTCCTGAGGTATATATGAGGTTCCCTTGCATTTGATTGTGCAAGTGTGCTAGCTGCCTATATAGAAGTTACTGAGGGACTGAGGGGATTTCCATGGAGGTCAGGTAACCTGATGCCATCTCTCTAGGTCCTTCCACACTTACATATATAAATCATCTGTGGGGCTTACAAGCACATATAGACGAGTACCCCTACCGCATGTACTTGGGGCCATGTGGTTGGAGAGATGCAGCTGACCATAAGGTCCCAGTGTTGCTGCCTCTTGCTGGCTCATACACTAAATGTGGAACATACAATTATATATAATTATGGCAAATTTTGTTTGCCATATAATCGGAATGCATGCATGTACATGTATACACCCAATTACACATGTATAGTACAGATGTAACAATTGTAAAGACACACAGGCATACACATGCACACACACAATTTACACCTTAACGTAGATGTACTGTGCTGTGGATTCCAACCCATGAGTACCCGTATTGGTTGTTATACATTTATACTTACTGAAAATGACCTAATAGTATAAACACTTTCAGTGTGTGCCATTTACAATCTGCTATATCAACATAGCCATTCTATCTCTACAATGACCTCAGCACTTAGGTAATGGGAGGTCACTAATTGAAAGTGTAGTATAGTATTGCTAACCATGCAGTCATAAGCCATGCAATAACCAAAGCATACATGTTGGTAATGAGTAGCTATACTGGAGCAGCCTCTCAATACCACAACAATGTGTAATGGAGCAAAGTAGCATGACCATATATAACATGGGTCATGTTTGTTGAACAGCATTAATGTTAAAGTGTTTCTCAGACCTATGCTTGATGAAGACACTTCTTCCTGACATTAATGTATTGGAATGATGTGGGGCTTTTACTTGTGTGTGATCCTAGCAGTGCTGTTGCCAGGTAAGAGCTGTTTGAACAGTAGTAGCTACACCGATAAACAGCAATGGATTATATGGTTCACATTTCATTGCATTTTACTCCCTTAGCCATGTGTGATGCTGCACCTGGAAATATCACTTTATTTTTAGGAGGTAGGATTACTGAGTCAACTCCAATCACGGGTCCAGTGGTAGTTGGTGTTAACCATACAGTCAGTATTCGGTGCAGAGTGAAGAACACTGCTAATCCTGGGACACTAAAGGCTGTGAACTGGCGATATAGTGATGGCATTCGTGTTATACAACCTGTTGTTGGAGAAGGAGAGACAAGTGACTGCGATGTATACGTAGAACGTGGTGCTGGCCGTGGTAGAACACCCTATACTCTTAATTGGCAGAGATTTCTTCATTTCAAAAGAATTCACCCTTCTTCTGCTGGGATCTATGTCTGTCTTGCCAACTACGGTGGGGTTTTCTGGAATCAAAGCATGGAAATACAAGTGTCAGGTGCGTGAATGTGTAACTGCTAGCAACTAAGACACTATATATCACTATGCTATTGTACATAGTGTAGTACCTCATATGCAGGTCAGACATTTCAATTCCTTTGCCTAACTGTTCAATTATTAACCATCATTGTCAGTGTAGACTATAAATTTTAATATTGATGAAAGTCCTTCACACTAGAATAGGGATATGATAGTTTACAGGTGTTATGTATGTGCAGGCTCACTAACACTCCAAAGTCATATTGCGTATTCTTGTCAACTATTGTCATGTACAACATGGTACAACACACAATTTTGTAAAGGCCTCAGTGGCTAGGGAAATCATTCACTGCAGTTTCAGACACACTAGCCAGTGGTTTAGAGCAAGGTTCAGATCGTTTGGCATTACTTCAAACAACTTCTCTGATGAAGGTGTTGAATTAACATCGAAATGTCTGAGAATAAGAGAGTGGGTGGTATTTTAAAGAAGATCAGAGATCCAGTTGAAAAGTCAGTTAGGTCCCAATCATGTTGTTTATGCTGGTATTTGGAGAAACTACTGTTTCATGTTTGAGTCAGCTGAAATGTCCTTAAATGATTAACATCATTTATTGTGTAGGTCATCAACGCCTGATGCACAATCTGATGCTGCATGAGCTGTAGATGTCTGTAGATCTGACTGCAGGCATAGCAAGCTGCAGATGCAAAATAGTAAGACTTAAGAAAGCGTATTTGAATCAATCTCAATGTCTGTATGTGTGCCCTATACCTACATGTGTTGTCTATGTGCAACCAGTAGGCTACTCCCCCCCATAATTTTATAGTGTCTCCTAGCTGAAGCATTTGGCTAAAGGCTAAGCATGCTCCTATCTTTATGCCTTTTGTTGCATGCACTCTTTTGTCTCCCTGCTGATAGTGTTAGCACCGCTGCATTGAAACAGATGCCCTTGAGTTGATGGAGCATGACGAGTTATGCTGGATGTGGTGCTAGATTGTTATATAGTATTGTGGATCCTTTATGCCCTGGCGCCACATGCATATTTCATTCACTTTCTTGTGTAATAATTTCAGTCCAGAAAAGGACTGTTAATTCTAGTCTTGCATGACCAGCCCAATCCACTTTGCTCATCTCAAGAAATAGTTGAAGTCATGGAAGAAGGTCAGGCAGATGAAATGTTAGTGAGGTTCCAATTGTGTTGTTTATGCTGTATTTGGAGGTTAACTACTTATTAATTCCTGTTTGAGTAAGCTGAGATGCCTTAATTTAATACTCAAGCTAATTATGTTGCTACAGGTTTGAATTATTAATTTAATTCAGTTACTCTTTCAAGTAGTCATGTCATTTTAACCAGCTCAGCGAGCATTCTGATCTGATCAGGATTCTTGCTTGACTGGCTATTCCTCCGTGGTAAGCATGCTACATTAGTGTTAACATAACGAAAGGTCTTGTTTCTAAATGTCTAAATGTCTGGATTACATAAGAAACTTGATTCCATGCAATTTATGCTACCAGCATGTCTAGAAAATCTGTCAATTTGCATGCTCTGGATGTTTTCCATAAACCTCATTTATTATGATTGTATAGGTCATCAACGCCTGATTGCATGATCTGATGCTGCATCAGCTGTATATGTCTGTAGATCTGGTTGCATAGCAGGCTGCAGATGCAAAATAGCAAGACTTAAAAGCGAGCGTCTTTGAATCAGTCTCAATGTCTGTATGTGTGCTCAATACCTACATGTGTTGCCGATGTGCAACCAATAGGGTACTTTCCCCTTTAATTTTTGTGTCTCCTAGCTGAAGTATTTGGCCAAAGGCCAAGCACGCTCCTACCTTTGTGTCTTTTGTTGCAGTCTGTTGTCTCCCTGCTGATAGTGTTAGCATCACTGCATGCAATTGAAAAGATGCCCTTGAGTTGATAGAAGCATAAACAGTCATGCAGGATGTGGTGCTAGAGTGTTATAAATTATACAAGTGGTGTGGTTCCTTTATGCCCGTACAC
Source organism: Ianthella basta (assembly GCA_964019415.1). Lineage (NCBI taxonomy): Eukaryota > Metazoa > Porifera > Demospongiae > Verongiida > Ianthellidae > Ianthella > Ianthella basta. The sequence goes on along the minus strand of OZ025873.1, from coordinate 6,939,468 downwards.
CAAATGAATATAATTATTTCATTCATTTTCATATGTAATAATTTTAGTCCAAGGAAAGTAGCACAGTCACATATAACTATGTGCGTATCAGCGTGCATTCAATTAAGTATGATAATACTAAAGGTATTGGGCAATTTGCAATTGAGTTCTTCAACTCATGACTTCAGTTTCTATTGGTGCAATGTTAGTGCTATACTCTCACTTCTGGTCCACTTTCGTAGAAGAAACTACACCCACAATAAATGGTACATCTTTTAATAACAGTACAGTTGGATCTGGTGAGTACCTAAAGCTGTATACACATGCAGAATTGTATGACATTGTGTTATGTAAACTAATGTTGGATGTGTTTGGGTTTTCCCTACACCCTCACTTCAGTCCCCTTGGAAATAATGCCTACAGCTGCCATAGTCAGTGTAGCCATTGTTGTACTGCTCCTCCTGGGATGTGTGCTAGTGATTGCACTTGTGGCTGTGATCTACAGGTAAGCTTTGACATAATTTATTAGTATGTCATTGAGCTATAATTATACTCTTTCAGCCAATCTGTTATTGTTTATCCCTAATGAAGAAAGTACTCATCATCCCATCCTGAAGTGTTGCATGATGTATCTGGCATGGAATGTGTCCCACTGGGGACCAAACAACAGGAGGTGATGCTGGAAACTAGTACTACTAATAAACTCAAGTGGCCCAGTGACACAGGTGGCCAGGATCTGAATGACAATTGCAACAGAAAGTCAGGTTGGTGGGTCAACTACCACACTGTTTTCTATGATGGCTAACATTTTATATATAATTATATATTGTAAGCATTGACTGTAGGTATGATCATTCTATGCTAGCTATTATTAAAGTTTTATCAATATAAATTATATTAAACTAATTAAAAATATAATATCTCACTACTAGATTTTGAAGACAGGTTTTCCATAAATGAAACAGACGCCAAAGCTGATAGCACTCAACTTAGTGAAGCAGTGTGTGTGGTGCAGGATGTTACACTAGATGAGGCACAACCAGGCAGTGGAGAAGTAGAGGTATCAATTGGATACAATAATCAGGACACACTGCGAGCACTGGAGGGAGACACTGAAATACTACCTGATGCAGGTCTGCTGATGCTAAATTCAAAGATTGATTTTTTAACAATGATATTTCATTTTTTTGGTATATTGTCAGTTAACATCAAAGCAAATGTCTTTGCTATTGCAGTGAATCTTGGGGCACTAGGCAGTGACTTTGACACTGGCAGATTTGTGGATTATGTGGAGAAACTGCATAAAAATAAAGACAAAGGTTTTGAAGAACAGTTTAAGGTTAATGAAACACATCATTATTATCATATAGGACAATGTAGACCATCCGGGCAAAACATTGTAGACTGATTTTATGCTACAATGCATGCCTTATAAAGGTAAACCAACAGCCATGAAGCTGCTGCTGTTGAATATTGTATATCTCTCAATAGTACATTTGTCATGCCTACTCTCTTTCCAAATGAAATGAGTGCAGCATGTTGTTGATGATCCAAATGGAGTACATGACATTGCCAAAGCCAACCATTCCAAGAACAGATACCACAACATACACACATGTAAGTGTACATGGAGCTAGTGATGATATGTAAGCATTGGCTTTGTACCAAGTGTGTGGTTGTGTAGCTACTCCACTTTCATTCAGTTGACCACTCTCGAGTGATCCTGTCAGTACCAGATGGATGGGGTAGTGACTACATCAATGCCTCATACATCAATGTAAGTTTAATTTTCATTGGATATGCATAGCAAACAACAGGGTGCAACCAATGCATACGTACATTACAATGTCACATACTCATTTCAGTTAGTCTTTCTCTGGATATATATTCCACAGGGTGAACATGGAGATGTCTACATTGCATCACAAGGTTTCCATGCACATGTATTAATGTTGCACCTTTTGCAAGCACTAAGGAAGTAGGCTAAGCTTATTGTGGGTGCCCACTGCATGCTTCATAGCCCTTTACAACTATACCACCTGTATAGGCCCCACTCCTGAGACGATCACTGATTTCTGGCAGATGATCTGGGATGTGAGACCAGCTGTTATTGTCATGCTGACCAAAGTACATGAAAATGGGAAAGTGAGAGCATGCATGCAGAGAGGTGTGCATACCTACAGAAATTTGCTGACCACATTGCTCATTTTATATAGCACATTGTTCACTGTCTTTTATCAGTTTAAGTACATACGCATCCACTGGAATTTTGTTGTCATCTCCCACCATTTATTGAACCTATCCACTCTGGAGTTTCACAGTTTTCAACTACATATACAAATGATACCTGGATTAGTAATTACTGTAGCATTCAGAGAAAAAGTTGCATACTGCTTCAATGTTGTATCAATTTCCTTGCAGCGTAAATGTGAACAGTACTGGAATGATGATCTAAACAAACCTTTCAATGCTGGCAGAGTCTTCACTGTATTCACCACGGGATACAGAGGATTTGCTGACTACGTTGTCAGGGACATGACTGTCATGAATGTGAGTCATATGTACACGAATGTATTGTTGGATAGCCTGCAAAAGTCTTTAACATTTGAGCCTCTCTTCACATTTTTGTATATAGGCTTCTGCTGGACCCCTCTATGTGAAGCAATTTCAGTATACTGGATGGCCAGATCATGGAGTCCCTCTACACCTGTCATCCATAGTCAAGTTCATCCAGCAGGTCAGGAAGGAGGTCAAATGTGCAGATGCACCCACTGTGGTCCATTGCAGGTGAGAGGGAGCCTGATTGATGGATTTCTATTGCTGGAGGGCTATAAAAGGAAATACTCTGCTGCCAAAGCTTGGTCTATTGATGTATCTGGACTCTAATCATACTATCCTATATATGCAGTGCTGGTGTGGGTCGTACTGGCACTTTCATCACACTTGATGTAATGATCGAGAGACTGAAGGAGAGGAAGGCCATTGACATCTTTGGGTTTGTCAGTGAAATGAGGACTAGGAGGACAAAGATGGTGCAGACTTTGGTTAGTTGGACATAAACATTTGTTCTATTCTGCCTGGTATATTGTTTGGAACAAGTCAATTATAATATAATGTTTTTTCATCCTGTACAGGACCAGTATGTCTTCATCCATGATGCCCTCTGTGACTACATCACTTGTGGAGACACAAATGTTCCTGCTCATAAGCTGAAGGCTGTCATTGCTACTTTTGAGAAAGTTGACCAGAGCACTGGGAGGACTGGCTTTCAGGAACAGTTTGCTGTGAGGGAAATAGATAATCCATGGACCTGTATTACTTTGAATTCTTTTGGTTTTCATTGGATACTGGAAATTTCTATTACTGCAATGTACAGATGTTGGAGAAACATTGTAAACTAGCATGTTCTGAAGATACTGCATTTGCCAAGAAGAGGGTGGTGGCCAGTAGAAATAGGTACAAGGACAAATTCCCATGTGAGCCACAGATAATTATTCTAAGCATATTTCCATGTGACTATTTCATCATTGTGGGAGTGCGTCTAACATTATGCTATATAGTTACAGGTGCTGCAGTTGTACATGCTTATATCCCTAGCCCTTTGATGTGGTTAATGTGTAGATTCCACCAACTTCCTGAGGCTACCATACAGCTCTGAAAGCAATGGGACAGACTACATCAATGCAACATTTATCAATGTAAGAGTTACTGTCAGTGGTTGTTGTGCAAGAAATGCGAAGAAATCGTGTGGCATGAAAGCTGGTGATAGACAATATAATATCAGACTCTCTATATCAGTGATGTGCATCCATTACATACAGAGCTACTCCAGAAAGTGTGCTTTCATAGCCGCTCAGTCTCCAATGGAACAAACTAAGAATGATATCTGGGAATTGATCTGGCAGTTCAGGACATCCACAATTGTGCTCCTCTGTGACTTCAGAGAGGGAAATGAAGTAAGTTAACATGTGCCCTTCTATTTCACGTATGACGCTGTCTATATACTACTATACTCATAGTAGATAATTTACTGCTATTTCAGTGCATATATGTTTTATGCATAATGATTATTTTGCCTTTTGTCTGCATGCATGTGTTAGGAAACATGCCACCCATTTTGGCCAGATGAGAGAACTGGAACAGCTGATTACAAACTAGTCAAAGTCAACTACTGGGACACTATTTCAATGAATGAATGTGACAAACTTCTACTGGATGTCTTCAGCAGTGCACAGGTTTGGCTAATTGTTTTTAATGAAATTTGATGTCTAATTTCTCAAGTTAAAATACCAATTGGATAAGCAATGAGATGTTCACATATGTGTCTGCTCTGCGCCTCTAACTGTTTCAATACAGTTTGCCAGTCCCGCAATGGAGGTGGTTCTGTATCACTTCAGAGGTTGGAACACAACCAGCCCACCTCCTGTTGCCTCCCTGCTGAAGGTGATGGGAGAAGTGGCAGACATCCAAAAGGAAAAGGACAGACCTGTTCTGGTCATGTGCGAGTAAGTGGTTCATTTACACTACCTCTGCCACTCACCATGATTATTTCATTTGCATAGCTTGCATCATAATGGTACTCGTATCATCACATGCCAGGAAGTATATATTTGGGATAGTACTACACTAATTTGCTGTAAGCTGTAACATAATTATGATTTTCCTTTGACGTTGTATCAATTAGTCATGTAAATTAAATACAATTATAATTGTGTGCTATTACATTATTATGTTGTTAACTTTAGACATTGTGTACACTGTGCAATACAGTGAGTACTAAGCAAACTATATAGAAGCCTGTCAAATGCAGAGATGTTGAGAAATCACAGTTATACTATTCCTGATCTCTCCAGTGATGGTATGTCTCGCAGTGGTGTGTTCATTACTTGTATGTCTGAAATTGAGAGAGTCAAAGTTGAAGGAGGAGTGGACATCTTCCAGACAGTCAAGGCAGCAAGAGCACAGAGACCACACATGGTCTACACCACTGTGAGTAACGCACAAACCAGCTGCAGCTGATGTACATACTCATGATTCTATCCAGCCATGCTCCCAAATATAATATTATGTCCTATTCGTTTTCCCTTCAGGACCAGTACAAGTTGTGCTTTGAGATCCTCCAGTCCTATTTGGACTCATTTGATACCTATGCCAATTTCAAGGATGTTTGAGTGTGACTGCTGATAACACATGCATACGTAAATGTGTGATTAGAGTGTTCAAGTAGCATGATATTGCAGCCTTAATTGGTTCACAGTAAATGCAGTTTAGTTCTCTTTTTGTCCTAAGAACCTTGTAAATCTGAAAAAGATCTCATTTTTGCCAAAATTTGACAGAAGCCCCCCTTTCCCAAGGATGGTCAAATTAATTATATTACATGGAATGACACGCGTCGCACACATCACACGCATCTGCCTATTGGGACTGATATGGTATAATTCCATGGCACAGCACAGTTAACTGTGCCTGGACTGGTGTTGTAATGAACTGCCACTGGAAAACTGTGAGGTGTTCGCACTTGGTCCTAATTGTATCGGTATTGTTTGCAGGTAAGAGCTGTTAGGGAGTTATATATAGGGCCAATGATATCTGTCCTTCCTATGTTCCTTTTATAGCTATAGCCACGTGCGAGTGTGCACCTGGAGAACTCACTTTATTGTTAGGAGATAGGTCAATTGCAATCACTGGTCCAGTGGTGGTTGGTGTCAACCAGACAGCCAGCATTCGGTGCAGAGCGGAGAACACTGCTCATCCTGGGACACTGCAGGGACTGAACTGGCGATATAGTGATGGCAATTGTATACAACCTGTTGTTGGAGTAGGAGAGAGAAGTGACCGTGATGCTGAATCTCTTCTTGGAAGCTGACACTGACCCTGTCATATTTGTGTTGCCATAGGGATAATGTAGCAATATGTGCAGGGTATTGTATTGCATTAACTGCTGCAATGCCCTCCTGACCCAGTAGGAGGTACCGATAGGTTGGTTCTGCCCACAAAATTAATGGTGCTCTCATTTGCTCCTGCCTGAGTTAGATCCTGGGTCAACTCTCAATAGTTTACTGTTTGAGTCAGGTGTGTCCCAGTGTCTGCACCAGCCAGGCAGTCACAGACTCAACATAATGTGTATATAGCATGCCCACGCTACATTCGTTAGCTGATATATCTAACTTGTTCAGCCATTGACTGTGGTGATCCTGGTACTCTCACAAATGGTCAACGTACTCTCTCCAGTACAACCTACAGCTCTGTAGTGACCTACACCTGTGATGTAGGCTACACACTACAGGGATCAAACAGTAGAACCTGCCAGTCCAATGGACATTGGAGTGGGAGTGTACCTCAGTGCAGTTGTGAGTTCTGTGTTCAGTTTTCTATGGATTTGCTCACAAACAGCTCCTAAACCACCGATAACCAAGTAATATAGTCCAGCTGTCAAACACATTCCTTTGCAATTAATGCCACAAGTGGCAGTAAGAAGACAAGGGGTAAGTGGTAATATCTTTTACTGTTACAGCTGTGTGTAATAACCCCTGCCATAATGGTGGTACCTACACTGCTCCTAATACCTGCACCTGTGTTGTGGGGTGGACAGGAACAAAGTGTGAGACAGGTGGCTGTAATACAATTATACGTACATTTGATAAAGTGTTTGCTTGATTTAATTATCTTTTGTGCTCAGCCATTGACTGTGGTGATCCTGGTATCCCCACAAATGGTCGACGCACTCTCTCCAGTACAACCTACAGCTCTGTAGTGACCTACACCTGTGATGTAGGCTACACACTACAGGGATCAACACAGTAGAACCTGCCAGTCCAATGGACTGTGGAGTGGGAGTGTACCTCAGTGCAGTTGTGAGTGAGGAGTACACTCATGGTATGGGTATATATATAGGCTAGTATACATGTATCCCAAGTGTTGTATATGCAGCATTGAGGGTACTATCAATGGACAAAAGTACACTATAGTATCAATATTAGCATGGTGATTTTAGTCTTAGTAAAAGTACATGAGTTACTATACAAATTTTTAAAAGTAGCTAGTGGCCGTATAAGGGGATTGTGCATGAGATTATATACTGTAAAGCCAGAAATGTTTGCTGTGATTACAGTTCGCGATTTGTAGTGGAAAATGAAGTTTGCAGATTTAAAGTCTGCAGTTTACTGAAAAGATAATTTTATACGGATAATATCTACAAAATATTAGCCAATATAATGTTTGAGGATTTCAGCTAAAACCAAACATTTTATGCCTCGCAAACATTTTCGGCTATATGGTAGTAGAAATGCCTTTTTATATGTTCTCTACAGTTATAACCACCCCTGGGAGGCCACTAAAGTGTAGTATAGTATTGTTAGCCATGCAGGCTAGTGATAAGCCATACAATAACCAAAGCATACATGTTGGTAATGAACAGCTATACTGGAGCAGCCTCTCAATGCCACAACAACGGGTAATGGAGCAAAGTAGCATGACTATATATGGGTCATGTTTGTTGAATCATACCCTACTATGTTAGAAGGTTTCTCAGACATATTTTTTAACTTGCGCTTGGTGAAGACAGATCTCCCAGCAATACAATTGGAATACTGTGGGGCTTTTACATGGTCATGATTCTAGCTGTAATAGTGTTACTGCAAGTTGGTAAGAGCTTCTAGGGACTGTTGTAGCTACATCTTAACATTGTAGAAACTATATATATATTTCTCACCCCTTGTGTTGCATTTATTCCTCAGGCACATGTGATGCTTCACCTGGAAATCCTACTTTATCACGCGGAGTTAGTATTATTGTGTCGACTCCAATCACTGGTCCAGTTGTGGTTGGTATCAACGAGACAGTCAGCATTAGGTGCAGAGCAAATAACACTGATAGCCCTGGGACACTACGGGGTCTGTACTGGCGATTTAATAATGACAGTCGTATACAACCTGTTTTTGAAAAAGGAGCGGTGCCTGACCATGATGTATATGTAGAACGTGATACTGGCCAAAGTGGAACACTCTTTAGAGTTCTTCATTTCAAAAGAATTCACCCTTCTACTGCCGGGATCTATGTCTGTGTTGCCAACTACGGTGGGGTTTTAAGGAATCAAAGAATGGAAATACAAGTGTCAGGTGTGTGGATATACAACTGCTACTGTCTATAACTGTGTAAATATACCCCGTTACCATGGCAACCGCGCGAAAATATATCGCGTAAACAAGCCAGCCGGGATATAACAGGATCTAAGAAGCATATATGCACAGGGGCGCTTAAATCCTGTTATATCCCAGCCCAAATATGGAAGGCGTGAAAGATAACGAAGAATTATTATTGATAACAACGAAGGTGTCAAATCACACCAAAGCACCAAAGCACAAATGCAGCAACTTGCAGTCAGCTTCAACTTTGCGTGGCTTTGGAAGAGTCGGCAAAACATTGAAAAGGAGAATACCTCCCTCCATCACGCTGCAACCAATGTACGCAAGCCAACAACGTAAAGGGCTCCGTAGCCGTGCTGGATAAACCATGTACGCGACCCGCACAGTGCACAGATGAGAAACACCAAGCTCATGCGCCAATTCGTACGCAAGGGCACTCAAACTCACTGCAGCAGTGGAAACGCACTGTTTCAAGGGGAACAGAAAGTCGAGCAACGAGCGCAAAGAACCCTCGAAGCCGACGAAGGCCGAGAACGTCGCTGACGCCTCAATCACTTAACTGGCCCCTTAAAGTGTTGCTCCAATGGCTTAACTTCAGGCAAAACTTCACAGCACTTGTGAATTCAACAAAACTTGGCAGCCGCTCTTCAGATCTGCCGCCCTGGTAGAAGCCCGCCCTTCGAATAAGAGCCTAGACGCGCTAGGCGGGGTATATATCACTTATACCACGGAGCTTCGGTGTATATGGATTTTAGACGCACTCGCCCTCGGGCGCTTCGCGCCCTCGGGCATCGTGCGCCTAAAATCCATATACACCTCAGCGCCGTGGTATAACTAATACTTATACATAGTGTATGCTAGCATCATTATCATCATTGACATAAATGACTTTGTCTCCTTGGCAAGAGGTAGCCCAGAGGTACATACAAAGGCACACATATGGGTATATACAGTAATGTTTGTCATAATATGCATAAGCAATTATTATAATCAATTGTTGATCACAAAAATATTCTCGCCATCTTTTTCTGGGTCATTTCCCCCCCATTGGGGGCCCAATGTGTGTACATTGGGCTGGTTGATTTTTTCATATCATGGTATCAGTTACTATTGGTTAGCATTAGTGCAATACTTTCTCTTGTGGTCTGCTTATAGAACAAGCTACACCCTCCACAAGCAGTGTAACATCACCCACTGACAGTGTAACATCCCCCACAAGCAGAGACACATCACCCCCTAGCAAGGGAACACATCCTAAAAGCACAGGTTCACTCCCAATAACACCCGATACATTGATTCCAACAAGAAATGGTAAATTATATTTACACTTTCTTCTCAAGTGGTACACTCACATATTTAATATGACACCATACATGCACTAGTGCATATTAATGTGTGCCTCCTACTGTTTATATGTAATTAGTTACCACACACAGTTCTCCAATTGTTATCCATGTAAGCATGCCATGTGTATGAACTTGTGTTTCCTGCCATGTTACTTGCTATCTGTTTGCTCTGGCTCTATTATGCTGTTTCTGCAAATATTATATATGAATCTCCTTTATGCACCAACTTACGTACACTCTATCTGTACTGCATGCCTTATGCTATATATAGCTGTTTGCTGTTTCATTAATGTTTCTTGCTTAGCCATTGACTGCGGTGATCCTGGTACTCCCACAAATGGTCAACGCACTCTCTCCAGTACAACCTACAACTCTGTAGTGACCTACACCTGTGATGTAGGCTACACACTACAGGGATCAAACAGTAGAACCTGCCAGTCCAATGGACAGTGGAGTGGGAGTATACCTCATTGCAGTTGTGAGTGAGGAGTAAACTCATGGTATGGGTACATAGACTAGTATACTCATTTATAGCTATGGATCTCAAGTACTTTAGAAACATGCTACATTGAGGTGTGATTTCAATGGAGAATTAATTGTACCTCTATAATAGCATATGCATTAATAATAACTTGGTGATTTATGCAATGCTGTGTATAAGTGCTGGAGTTGCTTTATAAGTTCTTGAGAGCAACTAATGGTCAATTTGGGAGTTTGTACACGAGAATATACTATCCATTGTATTGCCGCCACAGTGATAACCACCCTCAATTCATCTTCTTCATCAACAATCTCTCTGTCTTGGGGAACACAAGCTGGCAGTGGCACCACCTTCACAGTGTGGTACTCAACAGACAGTCATGAGAGTGACCCCTCCACTCCACCCCAGGGAGCTCTAGTGGTGTCTGGACTAAACTCCACATCAGTTACAATCACTCTACCAGACACAGACAACTCATGCAAGCCATATTATGTGTGGATATCTGCCATCACTTCAAATGGACAGCAAAGTCCTTACAGCAAGAGAAGGCAGGTGGAGGTGTGCAGGAGTGGCCATGGGGCAGGTGAGGAGTGCTTTCTGTATGGCTTAATGTGGGTACTTCATTGGCTGGCATTATAGTTATTCTTATTTTCAGCATTTCTATGATTATATTTGTGCTGTATTGCTGTTGTCTCTGTATGTAACTTTTTCCTCAGGGGTACCAGCAACTGCACTTGGATCAGCTAGTACCTCTATAGGTGCTGGCTTTTTCCTGGGTGGAGTGGTGGCTTGTGTTGTTGCTGCTCTACTTGTTGTGGGGATCCTGTATGGCTGTTGGAAGTTGAAACACTTTAGTGGAAAGGATTTCCAAGTGAAATGTGCAGAGGATGTGAAATGTAAAATGGATGAGTGAGTCATGTACCCTGACATTTTTATGGTATATCGGCAAACCCAAATAATTAATTTAATAATGAACCCAGACCCATGAACCCTGACATCACTGCATTCAAAATTTATCATACTGTTGCAGTATAAATTGTTGAGTGTGGATGATATGCAATTAAGATATACATGAAGCCAGTGCTTGCATATTAACGCAGTGCAAAGTTGCATAATATATAAACTAGAGACTGCATCTATGGAGTGACCTACCATGTTATAGTTACACATACACAAGGGTAAGGTACTTAAGCACACAATGTACTAGTCTTCTTTATAGTGATGAAGTACAATTACAAGATTGGTTTTAAGAAGTACAGCCATTGTCATTCAGTCCAATAAGCTCTTCAAACTAGGTCACTGCATGCAAGTATGTGCCACTGAGGTGGAGCATGTCTGTACAAGAAGCCACACATCTGACTTGTGGTTGGTGGCCTGAGTCATTTAACACACTACTATTGGAAATGTGTAGATTGTAGGTATATCACATGCAAGCATGTGTGACCAGCCAGGGTATATACATACATGCTAACACATACATTAATTCATTCTGTAATAGCTTGCATGGTCATGCTATGACACCTTTGGCTAACCTGGATGGCATCAGCAAATCCATCACACATTTGGGCACCTTTGTATAATACTGTAGTCACTGTTTCTTCATTTTAGGTAAGTTGATTGCACAACTGCACATACACTGCAGCTCCTTGCTCATCTGATGTATGTGACATGATCAATATGTATATACTTGGCCTCTTCCTTCATTCACTGTAGGGAGAACACCTACGACACTGTTGGGTTGGATAAACCTGCTACACTGAGTGACCAAGTTGCCATGGAGACCAACCCTGCCTATGGAGTGTGCACTAGCAAACAGTGATTGCAGTTTATAGGAAGACTGTGTATGTTATAGTGTTCTTCTACATTAATTTGGAAATGCAATATCTTATGTTTGCAACTTCAGTAGATTTTAGCCATAATTCGAAAAGCATTATAATTTTTGTATGATGAATCAAGCTTGTTGTTCTTTGTTTAGATAGAATGAGGCGATAGTATTAGAGTATTTCACTTGTGCAGTGTTCATTGCACAATGAGTACATGTCTGTGAGCTAGTCTGCATGTGTATTCATGACATGTGCTTACATCTCTTAATTCAAGTCTCCAATTATAATGCAGTGTATGGTCCTGACTTCCAAGTGGTAAGCAGTCAGACAAATGTGATATATAGATCTGGGCTGTTTGGTGTGTACGCCTTGCATAAGGTGTAGTGTGTGTGTGTGTGTGTGTGCGTGTGTGTGTGTGTGGGTGTGTATGTGTGTGTGTGTGTGTGTGCAGTGTGTATGTGTGTCTGTTCCTCATCGGCGGCGAGTCCCATTCCAGCGCGTCTCAAGTTCACGAGGACCACCCATGGGCCAAGCCTCCTAGCAACCAGCGTAACGTGGCGTCCTACCGCCAGGACCAACTAGCCACCGCACCCACTGGGCCCTCATTGGGTCGGCTGTGTAGCGGTCTACCAGCGACAGTCCTTAGCAGCCATGGTGTCCGTGGGCGACCAACAACTGATACGAATAGCCACGACGCCCAGCAGCCACCCAGCCCAGTGTGTTCAGCGTGGGTGTAGCCAAACCATCCTTTTGATTGGACTGGCTTCCGAAACAGGACCCCAGGCCTTTGGCCTGGGACCTGCCCTATGTCCTTATGGACAAGGCAAACCGAGGAGAAGGGGGTGTGCATGTGTGTGCATGTGTGCATGTGTGCTGTGGTTGGGTGTGTGCATGTGTGTCCAGTCTTTAGTAGAATCAGTGAGATGCCAGAAGGATTATATACAGATTTGCAGCAACTCCCACATGCATGTATATGTAGGCATCCACTACATATTCATAACTTAACACACACACTCATGCATGCTCTAACAAAGTTACACTATTAATTTTAAGTTACATCCATGCATATGCTCACTCACACATGCATGCATGCACACCCAACCACCCACCCTCCCCCCACACACACTCAAGCACACTCGTACACTTGTACAGACGAAAGTGGGCTTCAGTGTCAAATTGAACATAATCTAGAGCTGAAAGCCACAAGGAATTGTATTGGTGTATTTATCACTGGCTGAGCTGTGTCCTATAAACGCAAGCATTAACAGTATTACAAGGACAACCAGTATAGTAGCAATAGTAGTCCCATTTCAATCTGCTATATCTAGCTAGTATGTACTGACCTCAGCACTTAGGTAATGGGAAGTCACTAAAGTGTAGTATAGTATTGTTAGCCATGCAGGCTAGTGATAAGCCATACAATAACCAAAACATATACGTGTTGGTTATGAATGGCTATACTGGAGAGCAGCCCCTCAATGCCACAGCAGTGGTAATGGAGCAGAGTAGCATGACCATGTACTGTATATCGGTTGTTTTTTGAATGGCAAACATATACTACGATATAACAAGGTTTCTCTAACATTACTACAACTTGTGTTTGGTGAAGACAGATCTCCCAGCATTATGTCACAATGGGGCTTTTACATGGTCATGATTCTAGCTGTGTTAGTGTTGCTGCCAGCTGGTAAGAGATTCTAGAGACAGTTGTAGCTACATTTTGTATTTTATGGCAACTTCATATTTCTAACCCCTTGTTGATTCCCTCAGCCACATGTGAGGCAGCACCTGGAAGGCCCACTTTATTACTAGGAGATATGGTTACTGGGTTGACTCCATTCACTGGTCCAGTGGTGGTTGCTATCAACCAGACAGTCAGCATTCAGTGCAGAGCAAATAACACTGATAGTCCTGGGACATTACAGGATCTGAACTGGTTATATAATAATGGCACTCGTATACAGCCCGTTGTTGAAGCAGGAGAGATGAATGAGCCTGATGTATATGTAGAACGTGTTGCGGGTCAAAATGGATCAGACTATATTGTAGATTGGGTGAGAGTGCTTCATTTCAAAAGAATACTCCCTTCTTCAGCTGGGATCTATGCCTGTGCTGCCCACTATGGTGGGGTTTCTAGGGCGCATAGAATGGTAATACAAGTTTCAGGTGTGTGGATATACAACTGCTAGTGTCTATAACTGTGTAATAATAGCTACATAGTGTATGCTAGCAGTAACTATTCATCATCATCATCACATTAAACATGAAACGACTTTGTCTCCTTGGCAGGAGGTAGTCCTGAGGTACAACAATGCACATAACGTTTGTCATAATATGCATATGTAAGCAAATATATTATATCAAATGTTATTTGCAAAAATTTTCTCGTCATCTTTTCCTTGGGGGTCCCTGTGGTCTCCTATGTCTAGCTTCATCCAGTACACTTTCTTCGCCAACTTGTCCTCATTCATTGCCTCCAACTTTTTCGATCTTCCACTTCCTTTAAATTTGCTATCTTTCACTATGTCCATCACTGCTTCTTGTCTGAGTCTCTTCCTCACTTCCTCATTGCTTAATTACCTGTCCATCCTTGTCACATCTTCTACCCTTCTCGGACAAATCATCTCAAAGGCTTGCAGCTTGCTTTCATACCTCTTCCATAGTGTCCACATTTCACACCCGTAGAGTAATATGGACACCACCATAACACAATTACACTCAATTTCATTCTCTTTTGCATTTTTTCTTTCCAGTACTTTCTTCCTCATTGTCCTCACCACTCTTGCTGCTTCTGCTCTGATTCTCCACTGATTGTCACTCCTAGGTATATTTCTGCTTTTCTGCTTCTTCAACCTCTTGCCCATCCACACTTATTATATTCTTCACTTGTCCTACTCACCATCATTACTTTCATTTATCTTCATTGGGGGCCCAGTGTGTGTGCATTGGGCAGGTTGATTTCGTCATCACATCAGTTACTATTGGTTAAAGTAGTGCCATACTTTCTCTTGTGGTTTACTTATAGGAGAAGCTACACCCTCCACAAGCAGTGTAACATCACACCCTGGCATTGTAACATCCACTGGTACCTCAAGCAGAGGCACATCACCTCCTAGCAAGGAAATACCTCCTAAAAGCAGAGGTTCACTCCCAACAACACATGATACGTCAACCCCAACAAGAAATGGTATAATTAAATTTTTATGCTTTCTTCTCAAGTGGTATATTCAAATATTTAATATGGAAACATGCATGCACTTATGCCTATTAATGTGTGCCTCCTATATAATGCTTATATAGCATTAATTACCATACACAGTTCTCCAAACATTATCCTTGCAAACATGATATGTGTATGAACCTGTTTTCCTGCTATGTTACTTGCTATCTGTTTGCTCTGGCTCTATTCATATGCTGATTCTGCAAATAATATAAATCATTCTACATGCTTACTCTCTATCTGTACAGCATGTCTAATGCTATAGTTGTTTGCTATTTTATTTTCTCTTGCTCAGCCATCGACTGTGGTGATCCTGGTACTCCCACAAATGGTCAACGCACTCTCTCCAGTGCAACCTACAACTCTGTAGTGACCTACACCTGTGATGTAGGCTACACACTACAGGGATCAAACAGTAGAACCTGCCAGTCCAATGGGCAGTGGAGTGGGAGTGTACCTCAATGCAGTTGTGAGTGAGGAGTAAACGGGCAACTATACTTTATATAACTATGGATCTCAAGTGCTTTTTAAGTATGCAACATTGAGGTGTGATTTCAACATAATAACGTCAGAAATAGTTTGGTGCTTGTGTGCAATATTTTGTGTAAGTACTACAGTTTCTCTATTAATTCTTGAGACCATCTAATGGTTGTATTGGGAGTTTAATTTGTACATGAGAATATACTAACTATTGTATACTATTCTTGTATTGTCACCACAGTGATAACCACCCTCAATTCATCATCCTCATCAACAATCTCTCTGTCTTGGGGAACACAAGCTGGCAGTGGCACCACCTTCACAGTGTGGTACTCAACAGACAGTCATGAGAGTGACCCCTCCACTCCACCCCAGGGAGCTCTAGTGGTGTCTGGACTAAACTCCACATCAGTTACAATCACTCTACCAGACACAGACAACTCATGCAAGCCCTATTATGTGTGGATAGCTGCCATCACTCCAAATGGACAGCAAAGTCCTTACAGCAAGAGAAGGCAGGTGGAGGTGTGCAGGAGTGGGACAGGTGAGGAGTGCACACTCTATGACATGATGTGGGTGTGCCATTGTCTGGAATTATGATATTTTGATTTTCAGCATTAATATATACTTGTACTGTACTGTTGTTGCCTCTATGAATGTAACTATCTCCTCAGGGCTGCCAGCAACTGCATCTGGATCAGTTTGTGCCTCAATAGGTGCTGGCTCTTCCTTGGGTGGAGTGGTGGCTGGTGTTGTTGCTGCTCTACTTGTTGTGGGGATCCTGTATGGCTGTTGGAAGTTGAAGTATTCAAGTGGAAGGGATTTCCAAGTGAAACATGCTGGGGATGCGAAATGTGAAGCAGATAAGTGAGTCCTATGCATGCACCGTGACATCACTGCATTCAATCATTTCATCATTAGTTATAGTATACGTACATTGTTCGGGATGTGGAAGATACAATGAAGACTTTCATGAGGCCTGTACTTGTATATTTGCACAGACTGAGTGCAAAGTTGCATACAAACTGGAGACTGCTTCTATGGAGTGACCTACCATGTAGTAGTTACACATACACAAGGGTAAGATACTTGAGTACACAATGTATTAACCTTCTTAATAGAGATAAAGCGCAGTGGTGGGATTTGGTTTTCAAAAGTGAAGCCATTATTATGAAAAATTTTTAATTCAGTTTGTTTGTTTGTTTGTTTGTTTGTTTGTTCGTTCACAATTTGGGAAAAAAACATTGCACAGGGCGCAACCAAACTCTCAAGGATTATAAAGTGGGACTTCAGAAGTGTCCTCCATGGGTTGAAATTGTCGGACGGTTTGATTCGTTGTCATCCAATGATCAAATTTAAACTCGCCTGTTGTTATAGCAGCTACCTTCTATTGCTACTAGCCCACATAATTATGTCAAAACTGGCTGGGGCCGACTCACTGTTGTGCGACTTGCCATAGCAGAAGCCCGCCGCTGCTATTCAGAATAATATGCTATTCAAACTGCAGTAGGTCACTGCATGCAGGTATGTGACACATGTCTGTACAAGAAGCCATACGTCTGAATTGTGATTCGCGGCCAGTCTCATTTAACACCCTACTATTGGAGATGTGCAGATTGTAGGTATCACATGCAAGCGTGTGCGTGACCAGCAATTAATGGTATGTACATACACGCTAACACATACATCCTGTAATAGTATGCATGGTCATGCTATGACACCTTTGGTTTACTTGGATGATATCAGCAAATTCTTCACACTTCTTGGCACCTTTCTGTAGTAATACTGTATTCACTGTTTCTCCATTTAGCTAAGTTGTTTGGACAACTGCACATACACATACCACAGATCCACTGTCACCTGAAGTTCATGTGACATGATCTATACAGTATATACTTGGCCTCTTCCTTCCTTCACTGTAGGGAGAACACCTACGACACTGTTGGGTTGGACAAACCTTCTACACTGAGTGACCAAGTAGCCATGGAGACTAACCCTGCCTATGGAGTGTGCACTAGCAAGCAGTGATTGTAGTTACGGAAGATTGTGTATGTTATAGTGTTCTTCTACATTAATTTGGAAATGCAATGTCTTATGTTTGCAACTTCAGTCATTATTTAAAATACATTATAATTTTCATACAATATGTCAAACTTGTTGTTCTTTGTTTAGATAGTATTAGCCAATAGGTATTAGAGAGTTCCTTGTGTGCAGTGTTCATTGCAAAGTGTGTACATGTCTGTGAGCTAGTCTGCATGTGATGCATGACATGTGCCTATACCTCTCTTCAAGTCTCCAACTATAATGCAGTATACTGCCCTGACTCTCCAAGGGGGAAGCAGAGTCAGATATGATGGATCAGGGCGGTGTGGCGTGTATGCCTTGTGTAGGGTGTAGTGTGTGAGTGTTAGGGTGTAGATAACTTGAATTGTAGTCAGTTGTTGAGGGTGTGTATTTGTTTGCTGTGGCATTTCACTAAGTGCTTGTACTACAAGTGGACTGATGCTGTAGTTTGAGTGTCCGTTGGAAGCAATTTTCAATGCGGTAATTCATTCTGTAGCTCAAGCCTCAACTGTTATTGGTACATTACTGTTGGATGTTGGCACTGTTAGTGCTCTTTGAACAGATGGTCACTACCTGATACTGGTAATGCCCTCCTCACTTATCACCTGGACCAATAAGCACACTCCATGTTGTTATCGTTAGCTATCTTGCGATACATATTTCACTAAAGTGGTTGTGCTATCCTACTGTTTTGTTACCACTAGTCTACAGCTTGTGTGCCTATGTGTTGCGCGCGTACGCATGCGTGTGTGTGTGTATGTGTGTGTGTGTGTGTGTGTGTGTGTGTGTGTGTGTGTGTGTGTGTGTGTGTGTGTGTGTGTGTGTGTGTGTGTGTGTGTGTGTGTGTGTGTGTGTGTGTGTGTGTGTGTGTGTGTGTGTGCAGTGTGTGTGTGTGTGTGTGCATGTGAGTTAATCAATATAGCAGAACTTAATTGTCCTCTTGCAATTGTCTAGCGTTGTAGGCTGCTACAGTGAACTGCATCTTCACTCATCTTTACTACTCCTTGCCAGAGTGATGACTGCACACACACACACACACACACACACACACACACACACACACACACACACACACACACACACACACACACACACACTTAGATGCATACATATATACTCAAGCATGCATGTACATGTGTATAGGCTAATTTTATGTGTAAAATGGAAGTAATATAGAGTCAAAACCCACGAGGACTTGTATTAATTGTCATTTTATTTGTCATGGGCTGAGCTGTGTCCTTTCAGTGCTTGCAGTGTTACAAGTACAACTAATAACACCAATAGTAGTCCCATTATAATCGGCTATATCGAGTATGCTGACTTTGCAACTGACTTCAGCACTTGGTAGAGTAGCCTCTCAATGCCACAGCAGTAGTAATGGAGCAGAGTAGCATGACCATATATGGGTCATGTTTGTTGAATGGCAAACATATACATACTACACTATTACAAGGTTTCTCAGACATTACTACAACTTCTGTTTGGTGAAGACAGATCTCCCAGCATTACCATTGGAATGATGTGGGGCTTTTACATGGTCATGATTCCAGCTGTCCTAGAGTTGCTGCCAGCTGGTAAGAGCTAGCTTCTGGGGACAGTCGTAGCTACATCTTTATAAATAATTGTGGCAACTACAATTTTATTTCTCACCCTTTGTTGCATTTACTCCCTCAGCCACATGTGAGGCAGCAAGGCCCATTTTATTACTAGGAGACATGGTTACTGGGTCGACTCAATTCACCGGTCCATTGATTGTTGGTGTCAACCAGACAGTCAGCATTCTGTGCAGAGTGAATAACACTGATAGTCCTGGGACACTGCAAGATCTGAACTGGTTATATAATAATGGCTCTCGTATACAGCCCGTTGTTGAAGCAGGAGAGATGAATGAGCCTGATGTATATGTAGAACGTGTTGCGGGTCAAAATGGATCAGACTATATTGTAGATTGGGTGAGAGTGCTTCATTTCAAAAGAATACTCCCTTCTTCAGCTGGAATCTATGTCTGTGCTGCCAACTACGGTGGGGTTTTCAGGGCACAAAGAATGGTAATACAAGTGTCAGGTGTGTGAGTGTGTACCAGCTGGCAGCTAAATCATTAACACACTGCAATTGTTCATAACCAGCCATTTCTCCTCCTTCTTTACAGCTAATTGTTCTAATAATAAGCACTTACCAGCTTTAAACCATAAGTTAGCTAAAACTGCATGATTCCTACTATTCACAGTAGGCATGTATATTAAATCCAGCTCAGAGAGCATTAATTCTGTGTTGTTTGACTATTCTGGGGGCAACACTTTGATGTCAACTAAATCAGATTGAATTCTGAATGCCTGGATTGCCTGGACAACTTGATTCCAAATTGGACATTGAAGAGGACGACAACCAAGGAGCAGTCATCCAAGGAAAGAGACATGGCACTACAGCAAGTCATTGGGATCCATGCTGTGCAGTTCCAAAGGCATCGTGCATTATTGTGTGCTTGGTAACTTGTTGTTCTGTTCTTTCTGTTCAATATGGATGCGAGGGCCTAAGATTCCACTGCAAAAGCACTTTCAAGTGTACCGAACTATATGTGTCTCTACCATGCTGTACAACTGTAGCAGCTGGGCTGCACTGAAGACCACCCTGAACTAACTTAATGCCTGCCACAGACGTTGCTTGCGTTCCATCCTTGGCATCCACAGGTCACACACTACCATCTCTAATGAGGCACTTTACAAGCGATGCAATACCAGACTCCCATCTGAGATGGTAGCAGAAGCTAAATAGAACATGCTAGGTCACGTATTATGTATGGACCAAATGCTTCAGCACAGTTTGCAGTTGAAGGTGCTATAATGGACTGTGGCAGATGTGGACGTCACACAACTAAACTCTTGGACCCCCTTAATGACATGAAACAAATAGAACTGAAATTTTGCACAAACCACTTTGAAGTCCATGCAGCAGCTGACAGGGCGAGGTGGAGGAAATGGCAAAAAAAGACTGATTACAGCGCTAGCACCAATAATACGCTCTAACAGTGTCTTTTTTTCTGCTTTAGTAACTAGTTTCATAATAATACATGCTTGTGAATTTGCCATTTGTCTCTGCTGTTCTCCATAAAGCTCACTTTATTATATATAAGGCATCAAAGCGTAATTGCACAATCTGAAACTGCATTACTTATAGGCATCTAGAACTGCTAGTATGGCAGGTTGCAGAATAGCAAGACAAGATGTCTGCCTGCTATCTGTGAGATGTCTTCATTGCATCAGTCTCAATGTCTTTACGAGTGCTACTGTTGGCATGTGTTGCCCATGTGCCACCAATAGGCTACTGTTTCCTTCAGTGTCTCTTCTTGAATCATGTGGCTACATGCCAAGCAAGCTCTTACCATTTGCATCTTGCATCTTGCATCTCCTCCTGTTGACATGCTATATTATATAGCAATACAGCAGTGCTCTTGAATTAATGGAAGTATGAGAAGTCATGCTGGGGTTGGTGCCAGATGGTTGTACTGCTAGTATGGGTTCTTTATGCTCTAGCTGACACTATGTGTATATTTCAATCACTTTTGTAGTGTAATACTTTTAGTTTGCAATAAGGGACTCTTCTAGTCTCATGTAGTCAGCCCCTTCCCAGCACTGATCTCTCATATATTAATAGCATTGTAGTATGCAGTGGAATCCAGGCATGGCTTTCACTCAGAAATACGACCATATGAGACTAGGACTGTTCTAATAAGCAGTACTATTATTTGTGCATCTCTCACAAGCAGTGATGGACATGTAGCACTGCTTGCTGCAATTGTTCAGTATGCATGTGTACATACATATGTAGGGAAAAACATGCCATTGAATATATTATACAGGTTGATGTCTTCATGTCATAGCATCAGTAGATTACAATTGCCTAGCAATAGTGCAATACTTTCTCTTGTGGTCTACTTATAGAACAAGCTACACCCTCCACAAGCAGTGCAACATCACCCCCTGACAGTGTAACATCCACCTCAAGCAGAGGCACATCACCTCCTAGCAAGGGAACATCTCCCACAAGTAGTGTAACATCACCCCCTGACAGTGTAACATCCACCTCAAGCAGAGGCACGTCACCCTCAAGCAGTATGAGCCACACAACCAGTACTATCACAAAATTTAATAATGGTACATCCCTTAGTAACAGTAGTAATGATGGACCTGGTGAGTACCTAAAGCTGTACATAAAATTAACACATAATAATAATTGCATGCCATTGTGTACATATTATAATGTTGGACGTGTTCGGCTTTTCCCCATACCTTCACCTCAGTCACCTCAGTCACCTTGGAAAAATTTCCTATAGTCATCATAGTCAGTGTAGCCATTGTTGTACTGCTCCTCCTGGGATGTGTGCTAGTGATAGCACTTGTGGCTGTGATCTACAGGTAAAGTGGACGAACTGGCATGAACTCCTCTTTCAGTATCTCCTGACTGGGAGATCTAGATTGCTTGGGTTCCATGCATTATATTTTCAATCTGTTATTCTTTTTCCTTAAAGAAGAAAGTACTCATCAAGGAAAGTGACAACATCCCATTCTGAAGTGTTGCATGATGTGTCTTGCATGGAATGTGTCCCACTGGGTACCAAACAACAGGAGGTGATGTTGGAAAATGGCACTACTAACGACTTCACGTTGCCAAGTGACACAGGTGGCCAGGATCTAAATGACTGTAATGGTAACAACATGTCAGGTTGGTGGGTCTGCCACACTGCTTTCTATAATGGCTTAAAATTTATATAAAAATTATTATACATTTTAAGCATTTAAGCTTGATTATTCTATGCTATAATGACTTTTCTTTGCTACAAGAATTTGAGGACAAGTTTTCCATAAATGAAGCAGACACAGAAGTGGCTGTGCTAGCTGAAGCTGATACCAGTCAACTTAGTGAAGCAGTGTGTGTGGTGCAGGATGTTACACTAGATGAGGCCCAACCAGGCAGTGGAGAAGTAGAGGTATCAACTGGATACAATAGTCAGGACTCACTGCCAGCACTGGAGGGAGACACTGAAGCACTACCTGATGCAGGTCTGTCGAGGCTTAATTCTAAGAAAATTGTTTTGCAATAAATTATATTTATTATGTTGGTGTACATCTTCAGCTAACCTCAAATCAAATGGTTTTGCTATTGCAGTGAATCTTGATACACTGGATGGTGCCTTTGACACAGGCAGATTTGTGGATTATGTGGAGAAACTGCATATAAACAGGGACAAAGGTTTTGAAGAACAGTTTAAGGTCAATGAAATAATCAATCAAATAGGATGACATAGACCATCAGGGATAAACATTGTAGAATGATTTCCTGCTACAATGCATGCCTTATAAAGTTAAACCAACAGTCATGAATCTGCTGATCAATAGTACATTTGTCATGCATACTCTCTCTCCAAATGAAATGAGTGCAGCATGTTGTTGATGTTTCAAATGGAGTACGTGACATTGCCAAAGCCAACCGTTCCAAGAACAGATACCACAACATACACACATGTAAGTGTACATGGAGCTAGTGATGATATGTAAGCATACAGTAAGATTTGTATCAAGTGTATGATTGTATATCTCTACTCCACTTTCATTCAGTTGACCACTCTCGAGTGATCCTGTCAGTACCAGATGAACATGGAAGTGACTACATCAATGCCTCATACATTAATGTAAGATTCTCACTGGATATGCTTAGCAAACAACAGGGTGCTAACAATGCTTACATTGCAATGTAACATGCTCATTTCAGTTAGTCTTTTTCTGGTTACACTACAGGGTGAACACGGAGATGTCTACATTGCATCACAAGGTTTCCATGCACATGCATTAATGTTACACCTAGATTTTTTAAGCACTAAGGAAGTAGCATATTAATTGTGGATGCCTTTTGCATGCTCTTCCATATATTGCACTTTACAACTCTTCCACCTGTATAGGTCCCACTCCTGAAACCATCACTGATTTCTGGCAGATGATCTGGGATGTGAGACCAGCTGTGATTGTCATGCTGACCAAAGTGCATGAAAATGGCAAAGTGAGAGAATGCATGCAGAGAGATGCGTACGACTACTGAAATCTGTTGACCACAGGTTATTGCCCTCAGTTGCATAGTGTGCATAGCACCATTCAACTGACAGCAGGTCCATCTCTGAGACAGTACTCTTGCATGCTCTTCCCTTCCCCCAACATTCCTGTACAGCTTACGTATATTAATATTTGAGCAGATGCCAATACTCCATTTTCTATTCCAATCACATCTTACACTTTGTACAAATGTATGACATCTTGCTCCCCTCCCCCCCCCCCCCACCAGCATGCCTCTACATCATTTAATAATTATTTCAGCACATGCCATTACTTCATTTTCTATTCTAACCACATCTTACAAATCCTATAAATGTATGACATGTGTTGTTTCACACAACCTTATATCTGACTTCTGAGAATAATTAGCATATTCTTTTAATCTCCTTGCAGCGTAAATGTGAACAGTACTGGAATGATGACCTAAACAAACCTTTCAATGCTGGCAAGGGCTTCACTGTGGTCACCACGGGATGCAGAGGTTTTGCTGACTATGTTGTCAGGGACTTGACTGTCAGGAATGTGAGTCATATGTACATGGATGTATTGTTGGATAAACTGCAAACCTTGAGCCTTTGAGCCTCTATCCACATTTACATAGGCCTCTGACGGACCCCTCTGTGTGAAACAGTTTCAGTACACTGGATGGCCAGATCATGGAGTCCCTCTACACCTGTCATCTGTGGTCAAGTTCATTCAACAGGTCAGGAAGGAGATCGAAGGAACAGATGTACCCATTGTAGTCCACTGCAGGTGAGAGTGAGCCTGAATGATAGATTTTTATTGCTATGGATGGCTGACTGGTTATGAAAGGAAACTACTCTTCTGCCAAAACTCGGACTGTTGATGGTTAATGGACTCCAATCATGCTATCCTATGTATGTAGTGCTGGTGTGGGTCGTACTGGCACTTTCATCACACTTGATGTAATGATGGAGAGACTGAAGGAGAGGAAGGACATTGACATCTTTGAGTTTGTCAGTGAAATGAGGACTAGGAGGACAAAGATGGTGCAGACTTTGGTTAGCTGAACGAATGGTTATAGCATATATAAAATATTATGTTTTAGGTGACAATCAGGTTACATGTATTCCGTATTATATGCTACTGGAATCTATAGTCAAAGTTATTCTTTCCCTATAATAGGATCAGTATGTGTTCATCCATGATGCTCTCTGTGACTACATCACTTGTGGAGACACAAGTGTGCCTGCCCATGAGCTGAGGGCTGTCATTGCCTCTTTTGAGAGAGTTGACCAGAGCACTGGGAGGACTGGCTTTCATGAACAGTTTGCTGTGAGGGAATTAAATAATGTTCATTAGAATTCTTTTCGTTTTCATTGGAAACTGGTAATTTCTATTACTGCAATGTACAGATGTTGGAGAAACAATGTAAAGTAACATGTTCTGAAGATACTGCCTTTGCCAAGAAGAGGGTGGTGGCCAAAAGAAATAGGTACAAGGACAAATTCCCATGTGAGCTAGGGATGATTATTGAAGTATGCTGCCATATGCATTATTTCTTCATCAGTGTGGGAGTGTACACAACATTATGCGCTACATATAATTACAAGGTTACAGTTGCTACTGTAGTATATAAACATAGCCCTATAACCCTAGCCATATAACCCTTTGATGTGGTTGTTGTGTAGATTCCACCAACTTCCTGAGGCTACCATACAGCTCTGCAAGCAATGGAACTGATTACATCAATGCAACATTCATCAATGTAAGGGATACATGTGTCAGAAATGTAGAAGGAATGGTGTGGCCTGAGAGCTAGCGATCAACTGATAAAGTGTCAGACCCTCAATATCAGTTATGTGCATCCATTACATACAGAGCTACTCCAGTAAGTGTGCCTTCATAGCTGCTCAGTCTCCAATGGAACAAACTAAGAATGATATCTGGGAACTGATCTGGCAGTTCAGGACATTCACAATTGTGCTCCTCTGTGACTTCAGAGAGGGAAATGAAGTAAACTGACATGTGCCGTTCTATTTTGCACAATATGACGATGAACACCATACTTCGTGGTAGATACAATACAGCTAATATCATTGTATATGTACGTAATAAATATTTTGGTGTATGTATCCTGCAATGTCTGTTCTCTGCATGTGTCAGGAAACATGCTACCCATTTTGGCCAGATGAGAGGACAGGAACAGCTGAGTACAAACTAGTCAAGGTCAACTACAAGGACACCATTCCAATGAAGGGCTGTGACAAAATTCTACTGGAAGTCTTCAGCAGTGCAAAGGTTTGGCCAACTATTATGTATGTACTTTACAGGACTAATTCCTAAAGAAAGGTGATCCGATGATCAAAGAAGTGGTGTTCACACACGTGTCTGTGCCTCTAACTGTCTCACTTCAGCTCTCCAGTCCCCCAATGGAGGCAGTCCTGTACCACTTCAGAGGTTGGACCACAACCAGCCCACCTCCTGCTGCCTCACTGCTGAAGGTGATGGGAGAAGTGGCAGACATCCAGAAAGAAACAGGCAGACCAGTTCTGGTCATGTGCGAGTGAGTGCTGCACTTATGTTACCCCTTCCACTGATCACCAATACTTCTACTCCTTGCATGTGACCAAAATTATTATATCATGTGCCATGAAGTGATTGAGACTTTTGGCATTAAGTACATAACTGCAATATTATAATTCTATTTGCATAATTTATGTTATTTTATACATAATATATAGTAAATGCATTGGCTTCAGTGACTATATGCATGCAGGGTATATCCAGTTCATGTCTGCTATTTGTACTTCTCCAGTGATGGTATGTCTCGCAGTGGTGTGTTCATTACTTGTATGTCTGAAATTGAGAGAGTCAAAGTTGAAAGAGGAGTGGACATCTTCCAGACAGTCAAGGCAGCAAGAGCACAGAGACCACACATGGTCTACACCAGTGTGAGTGGCTCCTGGCTCAGGAGCCTGGGGGGAATCTATTTTGGCAACCAAGGATCCCCTTTGTGCACCAGAATCTGCCCACAGGCACCTGAGGAACCACTGATAGGCAAAAATTAACTGAAGGCCAGAGATCAATTTCTCTCAACATATTAAACTAAGTGGATGCAGTGCTGTAAAAGCATAGATTTTACTTATAGCTTAGTGTGCACAAGTACAAGTGATGGCATGCACTCATGAATCCACTCTGCCATTCTCCTAACTATATTTTATCATTATGTGCTCTTTCTGCTTCCCTTCAGGACCAGTACAAGATGTGCTTTGAGATCCTCCAGTCCTATTTGGATTCATTTGACACCTATGCCAACTTCAAGACTGTTTGAGTGTGACTGTGGATAGCAGATAATGCATAACTGCTTGATTTGAGTGCTCGTTTAATTGCATAGCCAAACTGATTTAACATATGCAGTTTCTCTTTATTTACACTAAGCTATAAGTTTCTTGTAAAGCTGTATTATTCAAAATTGCCCAGAGAAAATGTTTATTTACATCCCTTCAAGAAAATGCTTAATGTAATTTGCTTTTGGTTCCATAAATTTTGTTTCCTTCCATGAAATGCTAATGTGGTGTGTGCCTGATACATGTACTACACTATATGGTCAAGCTCATGCAATGGTACTGGATCACCTTAGACATATACCATGCATTTAAATGTATATGCATGGCTACCACTCAAATATACTTATATAATGTGAGGGTGTAGTCTGTCACATCAGCACAGAAGACCCTGTAAGCTAGAGTATTGAATGTAGTGTTAATTGGGAAACTCTGTATAGTGGAAGCGATACAACAAAATACAATGTGCAAACTATATGTAGTTAGTTGTAATGGAATATTTGTTGCCAGTTAAGTGTACAGTTCAAGCATCCATTAATGAGTTTGTGAGTATGCTACAGGATGGTACATGACCTATGCAACTGTGATGCTGTGTGTGTCTGTTTATCTGTGTCTCTGTCTGCTCACTCATAAAGTCAGCAACTACACTCCAGACAAGAAATGTGATGAATGGACTGTTTCATGCTACCATTAACTGACTCCACTCATTACCAGTAACAACTGACTGTACATAATTTATTGATCCTGCAGCTGTGTGAATGAATGAGTGTGTTTAAATTGTAAAGGCGTTGATGTAGGCCTATTGTGTATGTATACATGTGTGCATAAAATTGAAATGGCATCATGAGACATACCCATGATGTTATGTGTGATAGAATTTTATATAATTATTGAGTGTTTTGTTATTCTCAGCAATCAGTTGGCCAACTCCCAACCACATTATCACAGCATCCGAAGGTTGTTCTTTCCAGAGGGATTAAGAGGGGAAAGCGTCCCCCTTTCTCTTTCTCTCCCTCCGTCCCACCTTTTCCTTCCATTGTCAATCCTCTGTGATAATGCATGCCAGCATGTGAAGCATTCTGCCAACCAGGTCAAGTAGTCTTCTCTTTGGAGAGCCAGCATTGCATACTCATTGTAGCTGATGTGACATAATCATGTGTAGTGCCATGCTGCATGTGTGATGACCTACAAGTTAAAATGCATGTACTCATTCATTTATATGTATATATAAGTCACATCAGTTATAAAGATTGCATGAAGTTGATAACAGCAAATCCATTGCATTATAGTCACTCAGCTAATGAGTAGAGCATTTTGCACAATACCATAATCGTTGTGTCCTTGTTGGGACTTACATTAGGTGTGGTGTCCTTGTATCTGTAGCAACATCCTTTGTTTACACTTTAACAAAGCATTTGTGTAATTGCATGTGGCTGCCTATTGGGACTGATACGGTAAAATTTCAGAGCCTATCATACTTGTCGAGAAGACGACTGTTTCTGGACTGGTGTTATAATGATCTGCCAATGGAAATCTCTGTGGGGTTCACACTTGGTCCTAATCCTATCAGTGTTGCTTGCAGGTAAGAGCTGTAGGGAGAGTTAGATGCACATTTCGAAGCACTATATCTGCTGGGCTGACCTTAACTGCATGCTCACCCCTTGTGTTGCATTTATTCCTCAGCCACGTGTGATGCCTCACCTGGAAATCCCACTTTATCACGAGGACCTAGTATTATTGCGTCGACTCCAATCACTGGTCCAGTGGTAGTTGGTGTCAACCAGACAGTCAGCATTAGGTGCAGAGCGGAGAACACTGATAGTCCTGGGACACTACTGGGCCTGTACTGGCGATTTAATAATGACAGTCGTATACAACCTGTTGTTGGAAAAGGAGCGATGACTGACCAGGATGTATACGTAGAACGTGATACTAGCCAAAGTGGAACACTCTTTAGACTTCTTCATTTCAAAAGAATTCACCCTTCTTCTACCGGGATCTATGTCTGTGTTGCCAACTACAATGGGATTTTCTGGAATCAAAGCATGGAAATACAAGTGTCAGGTGTGCGGATATACAACTGCTAGTGTCTATAACTGTGTAATTATACATAGTGTATGCTAGCAGTAACTGTTCATCATCATTGACATCATGATTAACATAAATGATTTTGTCTCCTTGGCAAGAGGTAGCCCAGAGGTACATACAAATACACACATATGGCCATATATAGTAATGTTTGTCATAATATGCATAAGCAATTATTATAATCAAATGTTCGCAAAATATTTGGTTGATTTCTTCATGTCATGACATCAGTTACCTTTAGTTAACGATATTGCAATACTATCTCTTGTGGTCTACTTATAGAACAAGCTACACCCTCCACAAGCAGTGCAACATCACCCACTGACAGTGTAACATCCACCTCAAGCAGAGGCACATCACCCCCTAGCAAGGGAACATATCCTACAAGCACAGGTTCACTCCCAACAACACCTGATACATTGATTCCAACAAGAAATGGTATAATTATATCTATGCTTTCTTTTCAAGTGGTACATTCAAATATTTAATATAGCATCATACATGCACTAGTGCATATTAATGTGTGCCTCCTACTGTTTATATATAATTAATTACCACACACAGTTCTACAATCATTATCCATGTAAGCATGCCGTGTGTGTGAACCTGTTTTCCTGCCATTTTACTTGCTATCTGTTTGTTCTGGCTCTTATGCTTATGCTGTTTCTGTTGCTGTGTATTATGAATCTACTTTATGCACCAACTTATGTACACTATATCCGTACAGCAAGCCTAATGCTACAGTTGTTTGCTGTTTTATCTTTCTCGCTCAGCCATTGACTGTGGTGATCCTGGTACTCCTATAAATGGTCAAAGTACTCTCTCCAGTACAACCTACAACTCTGTAGTGACCTACACCTGTGATGTAGGCTACACACTACAGGGATCAAACAGTAGAACCTGCCAGTCTAATGGACAGTGGAGTGGGATTGTACCTCAGTGCAGTCGTGAGTGAGGAGTAAACTCATGGTATGGGTACATAGACTAGTAAATTATTTATAGCTATGGATCTCAAGTGCTTTAGAAACATGCTACATTGAGGTGTGATTTCAAAGGAGAATTGTACCTCTACAATTGCATTAATAATAGCTTGACGATTTGCGCAATGCTGTGTATAAATACTGGAGTTGCTTTATAAGTTCTTGAGATCAACTAATGGTCAATTTGGGAGTTTGTACACAAGAATATACTAGCCAATGTGTACTATTTCTGTACTGTCACCACAGTGATAACCACCTTCAATTCATCATCTTCATCAACAATCTCTCTGTCTTGGGGATCACAAGCTGGCAGTGGCACTACCTTCACAGTGTGGTACTCAACAGACAGTCATGAGAGCGATCCCTCCACTCCACCCCAGGGAGCTCTAGTGGTGTCTGGACTAAACTCCACATCAGTTACAATCACTCTACCAGACACAGACAACTCATGCAAGCCCTATTATGTGTGGATAACAGCCATCACTCCAAATGGACAGCAAAGTCCTTACAGCAAGAGAAGGCAGGTGGAGGTGTGTAGGATGCATGTGTGTGCAGGTGAGCACAGCACATTGACCTTATCATGATTAGTAAGCCTCTTACAATTTCCCCCATGTACTCCCCACAGTGACTGCTGCCTCTTACAATTTCCCCCATGTACTCCCCACAGTGACTGCTGCTGAGTCAGCTTGTGCCTCAATAGGTGTTGGCTCTTTCCTGGGTGGAGTGGTGACTTGTGTTATTGCTGCTCTACTTGTTGTGGGGATCTTGTATGGTGGTTGGAAGTTGAAGCACTCTAGTGTAATCAAGTTTAATGTGGACACCAAAAAGGAAAAGTGAGACTACATGTATCACCACAAACAGGAATGTGAAGTGCTTATGTAGAAACAATTGAAGATATTTATGTTACATTGTGCATGTAGGCCTCTTGAAATTGAGCTACAATTTTGAATAATTGATAATATATCAATAATAGCATTTTCATAACATTAATGCATGATTGTATGTAAGTGCATAGAGTATCAAGAAGCATTACTAACCCTCTCCCTATAGGGAGAACACTTATGACACTGTTGGCCCAAAAGAAACTCTTGCAATTAACAACAATGTTGCCATGGAGACCAACCCTGCCTATGGAGTGTGCGCACAAAAGAAGTGACATTAGTAGCAGAGGATTGTGTGATTGCTGTGTGTGTGTGAGAGAGAGAGAGTGAGTGTAAGTGTGTGTTGTGGGTTTTCTGCGTTGTG
Source organism: Ianthella basta (assembly GCA_964019415.1). NCBI lineage: Eukaryota > Metazoa > Porifera > Demospongiae > Verongiida > Ianthellidae > Ianthella > Ianthella basta. The sequence goes on along the minus strand of OZ025873.1, from coordinate 6,908,209 downwards.
TGTTATAGCAAGATGTGAAGAATTCCTGTACATCTTTAATATATATAGCTAATTGGAATATCTACTGTTTATAACTTGAGTTGAGTGTTATCTTCCTGTGTGCATGCACTATATAAATAACGAGTATATAATAATATACTCGTTATAATTAGTTGTGACTGTGGGTGAATTTAAGTGTGAGAGGGTTGGAAGAAGGGAGTTGGGGCAGTTTTCATATAGCTGCAGTATATAGATCGTGAGAGAGATGATGCTACAGTCACTAGTACTATGAGAATTTTTCATGCTTCACAGCCTAATTAAGTGCCAGTGACTGTACTGCATGCATGCTAATGGTATCTCTATACCTATAATAATGTTGTGCTGTATACTATTTATAGTAATAGTACGTATATAATTTCCTGAGTATATATGTACATGACACTCATCTTCACTACTCCTTGCCAGGCTGATTGGTTCTGTGCACACACACACACACACACACACACACACACACACACACACACACACACACACACACACCACATGTACATGTGTACAGACTAAATGTAAGTATAAAATGGAAAATAGTACAGAGTCAAACCCATGAGGAATTGTATTGGTGTATTTGTCGCTGGCTGAGCTGTGTCCTTTCAGTGCATGTGTTACATGGAAAACTACTATAGCACCAATAGTAGTCCCATTCTGCTGTAAATATCTAGTAGTCCCATTTCATATTTGCTATATAATTTTATATCTAGTATGCTGACTTTGCATGCAACTGGCCTCAACACTTAAGTAATGTGAGGCCACTAAAATATAGTATACGCATGTGGGTTATGGCACCTATGTAAACAATGTGGCTTCGCGCGGCCGATTTTTGACCTTCGTATTCTCCCTTTTTTCTCCTAGAGTTAAGACCAGAACAAGCTAAGCTATACATGAAACTGTAGCTGCATTATAGTACTTCACGTTTGTATAACAATTATTTCAGTGACAGTTTCCTAGACGGAGAATCGCGGCCGAGGACAGTACATCTAAAAACGCACTCAATCGCTGTGTGGGAGTCGATGGAGAGACTGAGAGCGGATTAGAGGGCATAGAACAGTACGCAGTCACATGATCTAACTTTTCCATGTGTCCGCTGTTGAAAAACGAATCCATTGGAGAGTTATGTTGGGAAAACCACTTTCCTTCTTCGCGGTCGAAGCTTTCGCACATAATAACTCGCGATAGAAAACTGGTATCAAAAACGGACACATGGAAAAGTTAGAAAACATCTTTACCATCACACCTCTACCTTCGTTGTGAAACATTCGGCTGTTTTGAGGTCCCACACGGCGGTTTACTGAAGAAACCCATTTTGCCTCCTCCAACAGCTCGAGTCACATGACGCTCTCGTGACTTCCTGTCTCAGTGGGTAGGCGTAACATACGTCAACGAAATGGCGACCGTGGGATACTCAACTTACCGTGATGTCTTGTGCCGCGCGTGGCCTACTTCGTCTTCCATATATACGAGAAATGGACTCCTGCTTACCTGCTCCGGTATCTAACTTGTCGTTTCGCCTCTACGTCTTGTACCAGATGTGACATTCCTAGACGATGGCGTGACGTAATCAATTGAGGCAGCCCTGGCACGCGCACATCACGCGGTGTCACATGCGTAACTAGGGTAACGTAGAAGAATGCGCTTAAACCGCACGGTCCAAGGTTGTGTAAACAAAGCTGCCATAACCCACATGCGTAGTATTGCTAACCATGCAGGCTGGTCATAAGCCATACAATAACCAAAGTATACGTGTTGGTAATGAATAGCTCTACTGGAGCAGCCTCTCAGTGTCACAACAAAGGGCAATGGAGCAAAGTAGCATGACCATACATGGGTCATGTATGTTGAATCCATATTATACATACTACTATGTTAGAAGGTTTCTCAGACATCTTTTCAACTTGTGCTTGGTGAAGACAGATCTCCCAGCATTACAATTGGAATGATGTGGAGCTTTTACATGATTATGATTCGAGTTGTACTAGTGTTACTGCCAGCTGGTGAGAGATTCTAGGGACTGTCATAGTTTACATCTTAATATTGTAGAAGCTATATATTAATTCTCACCCCTTGTGTTGCATTTATTCCTCAGGCACATGTGATGCCTCACCTGGAAATCCCACTTTATCACGAGGAGCTAGTATTATTGGGTCGACTCCAATCACTGGTCCAGTGGTAGTTGGTGTCAACCAGACAGTCAGCATTAGGTGCAGAGCGAATAGCACTGACAGACTTAGGACACTACTGGCTCTGTACTGGCAATTTAGTAATGACAGTCGTATAGAACCTGTTGTTGAAAAAGAAGCGATGCCTGATCATGATGTATACGTAGAACATGATACTGGCCAAAGTGGAACACTCTTTAGAGTTCTTCATTTCAAAAGAACTCACCCTTCTTCTGCTGGGATCTATGTCTGTGTTGCCAACTATGGTGGGGTTCTCCGGAATCAAAGCATGGAAATACAAGTGTCAGGTGTGTGGATATACAACTGCTAGTGTCTATAACTGTGTAAAAATACATAGTGTATGCTAGCAGTAACTGTTCATCATCATCGACATCATGATTAACATAAATGACTTTGTCTCCTTGGCAAGAGGTAGCCCAGAGGTACATACAATCACACCCACATGGCTATATATAGTAATGTTTGTCATAATATGCATAAGCAATTATTATAATCAAATGTTGTTTGAAAAATATTCTCGCCATCTTTTCCTGGGTCATTTTCCCACATGGGGGCCCAATGTGCGTACATTGAGCAGGTTGATTTCTTCATGTAATGATTACTACTGGCTAACATTATAGTGCATTACTTTCTCTTGTGGTTTACTTATAGGACAAGCTACATCCTCCACAAGCACTGTAACATCACCCCCTGACAGTGTAACATTCACCTCAAGCAGAGGCACATCACCCCCTAGCAAAGGAACATCTCCCCCTGACAGTAAAACATCCACCTCAAGCACAGGCACATCACCCCCTGGCAGTATGAGCCACACAACCAGTACTCCCACAAATAATGGTACATCCTTTAGTAACAGTAGTAATGATGGACCTGGTGAGTACCTAAAGCTGTAAAATTAACACCTCATCCACCTCCAGCAGAGGCACATCACCCCCTAGCAAGGGAACACCTCCCACAAGAAGAGGTTCACTCCCAATAACACCTGTTACATTGATTCCAACAATATATGGTATAATTATATTTACACTTTCTTTTCAAGGGGTACATTCAATAATTTAATATAGAACCATACATGCACTAGTCACTATTAATGTGTGCCTCTTACAGTTTATGTGTACTTAATTACCACATACAGCTCTCCAATCATTATCCATGTATGAACCTGTTTTCCCCAACGTGTTACTTGCTATCTGTTTGCTCTGGTTCCATTATGCTGTTTCTACAAATATTATGATTCTACTTTATGCACCAACTTATGTACACTCTATCTGTATATACTGCATGTCCTATGCTATAGCTGTTTGCTGTTTCATCTTACTTGCTCAGCCATTGACTGTGGTGATCCTGGTACTCCCACAAATGGTCAACGAACTCTCTCCAGTACAACCTACAACTCTGTAGTGACCTACACCTGTGATGTAGGCTACACACTACAGGGATCAAACAGTAGAACCTGCCAGTCCAATGGACAGTGGAGTGGGAGTATACCTCAGTGCAGTTGTGAGTGAGGAGTAAACTCATGGTATGGGTACATAGACTAGTAAATGATTTATACGTAGCTATGGATCTCAAGTGCTTTAGAAACATGCTCCATCGAGGTGTGATTTCAATGGAGAATTGTCCCCATTAATAATAGCTTGGTGATTTGCGCAATGCTGTGTATAAGTGCTGGAGTTGCTTTATAAGTTCTTGAGAGCAACTAATGGTCAATTTGGGAGTTTGGACACAAACATATACTAATCAATGTGTACTATTATTGTACTGTCACCACAGTGATAACCGCCTTCAATTCATCATCTTCATCAACAATCTCTCTGTCTTGGGGAACACAAGCTCGCAATGGCACCACCTTCACAGTGTGGTACTCAACAGACAGTCATGAGAGTGACCCCTCCACTCCACCCTAGGGAGCTCTAGTGGTGTCTGGACTAAACTCCACGTCAGTTACAATCACTCTACCAGACACAGACAACTCATGCAAGCCCTATTATGTGTGGATATCTGCCATCACTCCAAATGGACAGCAAAGTCGTTACAGCAGGAGAAGGCAGGTGGACGTGTGTAGGATGCATGTGTGTGCAGGTGAGCACAACACATTGACCTTATCATGTTTAGTAAGCATCTAACAATTTCCCCCATGTAATCCCCACAGTGACTGGAGCTGAATCAGCTAGTGTCTCTATAGGTGCTGGCTCTTTCCTGGGTGGAGTGGTGGCTTGTGTTATTGCTGCTCTACTTGTTGTGGGGATCATGTATGGTTGTTGGAAGTTGAAGCACTCTAGCGTAATTAAGTTTAATGTGGACACCAAAAAGGAAAAGTGAGACTACATTTATCACCATAAACAGGATTATGAAGTGCTTATGTAGAAACAATTGAAGATGTTTATGTTACATTGTGCATATAGGCCTCTTGAAATTGAGCTACAATTTTGAATAATTGATAATATATCAATAATAGCATTTTCATAACATTAATGCATGATTGTATGTAAGTGCATAGAGTATCAAGAAGCATTACTAACCCTCTCCCTACAGGGAGAACACTTATGACACCGTTGGCCCAAAAGAAACTCTTGCAATTAACAGCAATGTTGCCATGGAGACCAACCCTGCCTATGGAGTTTGCGCTCAAAAGAAGTAACATTAATAGCAGAGGATTGTGTGCTGTGTGTGTGTGAGAGAAAGAGAGAGTGAGTGTAAGTGTGTGTTGTGGGTTTTCTGCGTTGTGTGTTATAGCAAGATGTGAAGAATTCCTGTACATCTTTAATATATATAGCTAATTGGAATATCTACTGTTTATAACTTGAGTTGAGTGTTATCTTCCTGTGTGCATGCACTATATAAATAACGAGTATATAATAATATACTCGTTATAATTAGTTGTGACTGTGGGTGAATTTAAGTGTGAGAGGGTTGGAAGAAGGGAGTTGGGGCAGTTTTCATATAGCTGCAGTATATAGATCGTGAGAGAGATGATGCTACAGCCACTAGTACTATGAGAATTTTTCATGCTTCACAGCCTAATTAAGTGCCAGTGACTGTACTGCATGCATGCTAATGGTATCTCTATACCTATAATAATGTTGTGCTGTATACTAATGATAATAATAGTATGTATATAATTTCCTGAGTATATATGTACGTGACACTCATCTTCACTACTCCTTGCCAGGCTGATTGGTTCTGTGCACACACACACACACACACACACACACACACACACACGCACACACACACACACACACACACACACACACACACACACACACACACACACACACACACACACACACACACACACACACACACACACACACACACATACACACACCACATGTACATGGGTATATGTAGACTAAATCTAAGTGTAAAATGGAAAGTAGTACAGAGTCTAAACCCATGAGGAATTGTATTGGTGTATTTGTTGCTGGCTGAGCTGTGTCCTTTCAGTGCATGCGTTACATGGAAAACTACTATAGCACCAATAGTAGTCCCATTCTGCTATAAATATCTAGTAGTCCCATTTCATATCTGCTATATAATTTTATATCTAGTATGCTGACTTTGCATGCAACTGGCCTCAACACTTAGGTAATGGGAGGCCACTAAAGTGTAGTATATATGCTAGTCATAAGCCATACAATAACCAAAGCATACGTGTTGGTAATGAATAGCTATACTGGAGCAGCCTCTCAATATCACAACAACTGGTAATGGAGCAGAGTAGCATGACCATACATGGGTCATGTATGTTGAACCCATATTATACATACTACTGTGTTAGAAGGTTTCTCAGACATCTTTTCAACTTGTGCTTGGTGAAGACAGATCTCCCAGCATTACAATTGGAATGATGTGGAGCTTTTACATGATTATGATCCTAGCTGTACTAGTGTTACTGCCAGCTGGTGAGAGATTCTAGGGACTGTCATAGCTGCATCTTAACAGTGTAGAAACTATGTATTATTTCTCACCCCTTGTGCTGCATTTATTCCTCAGCCACATGTGATGCCTCACCTGGAAATCCCACTTTATCACGAGGAGCTGATATTATTGGGTCGACTCCAATCACTGGTCCAGTGGTAGTTGGTGTCAACCAGACAGTAAGCATTAGGTGCAGAGCGAATGGCACTGATAGTCCTAGGACACTACTGGCTCTGCACTGGCGATTTAACAATGGCAGTCGTATAGAACCTGTTGTTGGAAAAAATGCGATGAGTGACCATGATGTATACGTAGAACGTGATACTGGCCAAAGTGGAACACTCTTTAGAGTTCTTCATTTCAAAAGAATTCGCCCTTCTTCTGCCGGGATCTATATCTGTGTTGCCAACTACGGTGGGGTTCTCTGGAATCAAAGCATGGAAATACAAGTGTCAGGTGTGTGGATGTGTTACAGCTAGTAACTGAAACATTAACAACTGCAACTGTACATAACCAGCCATTTCTTCTCCCCTATACAGCTACCTGTTATTATAACATAACATCCTCAACACATATAAATTCTAAGCTTTGAAATGCAGCTATAACTGGTTGCCACAGGTCTAGACTATCAGTTTATTCTACTTTCTATTCACAGTAGGCAATCCAACCCAAAGATCGTGAGCACTCTGTAGTGTCTGACTACTCTGGGGCAACAAGTACATCTGACATAACACTAAGTCTTGTTCTTGTCAGCTTAAACAGATCAAATTGCCTGGATTAACTGGGCAGCTTTATTCCAAATTTTATGTCACATACATGCTTATATATGTTACGCACATCTACCTAGTCAACATTGAAGAAGTGGATGATCAAGGTTCAGCATCTGAGGTAATGACGCATGGCACAGCAGCAAGTCAGTGGGATCCACTGGGCGCAATTCCAAAGACATCCTGCTCCGTTGCATGATTGGTAACTTCCTTCAGTTCAATATGGATGTAAGGGCATTAACATTTCACTACAAAAGCGACTTCAGATGTAGCAAGCTTTGTGTGTGTCCTCCAAGTTGTACAACTGTTGTAGCTGGGCTGCACCAAAGACCATCCTGAACATAATACACTGGCCACACAGTACTTAGGACTTGTCAGCTGCATACAAAACAGTTATGTCATCTTGCAATCAGTTGTTAATTGTTTTTTTTGTTATATCTTTGATCATGATCTGTTCGCCTGCATCTCTAATGAGGCACTTTACAAGTGATGCAACACCAGACTCCTATCTGTGATGGTAGCAGAAGCTAGATGGAACATGCTAGGTCATGTGCTACGTATGGACTGAAATGCTCTAGCACAGGACACACCACAGTATATGCTGTGGAAGGTGCCAAAACATACAGCAGCAGACGTGGATGTTGCACAACTATCTGCTTGGACACCTTTAAGACTGACATGAATGACAGAGACTTGAACATTTACAACACAATTGACTTACAACTACTTCGAAGTGCACCAGCTGACAGAGCAAGGAGGGAAATGGAAAGAAAGACTGACCACAGCACCAATAATATGTACTAACAATGTTTATATTATATATCATATGCCTCTAGATTTGTTTGTACGTGTACAGGTTGTAGAATAGCATGACGTGGTATATACCTGCTACGTGTGAGATACCTTCAGTGTCTGTACAAGTGCTACTACCTGCATACATAGCCTATGTAACACCAATTCACTGCTGTCTCCTTCAATGTGTCTTACTGAATCATGTGGCCACAGGCCAAGCAAGCTCTTACATTTTGTATCTCATTTTACAGTCATCTCCTCCTGTTGGCATGCTATATAGCAGTACAAATGCCCTTGAAGAAATGGAAGCATGAATAGTCATGCAGGGTTTGATGACAAAGTGTTGAACTAGTATGTATGGGTTCTTTATGCTCTGATACTATGTGTACATTTTAATCACTTTTTAGTGTAATAATTTGTGTTTACAAGAAAGGAATGTTCTAGTCCCACGTAGCTAGCCCCTTCCTTCCTCTGATCTTGTATTATAGTATATTACAGTGGAATCCAGGCATGGCTTCCACTCAGAATGCATGGCCATATGAGACTAGGACTGTTGTAATATACGGTACTATTATTGTGCATCCCTAACAAGCAGTGATTGGCATGTACCACTTCTTGTTGCAATGTATACGTATGTAGGAATCAGCATGCCTTCGAATATAATTAGATACATTGGGCAGGTCAGCTTCTTCATGTCATGACATCAGTTACCATTGGCTAACATTTGTGCAACACTTTCTCCTGTGCTCTACTTATAGGACAAGCTACACCCTCCACAAGCGCTGTAACATCACACCTTGACAGTGAAACATCCACCTCAAGTAGGGGCACATCACCCTCTAGAGGTATGTACCACACAACCAGTGCCAAATCTCCCACAAATGGTACATCCATTCATAACAGTAGTAATGATGGACCTGGTGAGTGCCTAAAGCTGTAAAATTAACACAGAATTGCATAACACTGTGTACATAGTGTAATGTTGAATGTGTGCAGCTTTTCTGATACCCTCCCCTTAGTTACCTTCACCGTAGTCAGTGTAGTCATTGTTGTACTGCTCCTCCTGGGATCTGTGCTAGTGATAGCACTTGCAGCTGTGATTTACAGGTAAAGTGGACAGACTGGCATGAACTCCTCTTTCAGTACAAAATCTCCTGACTGGCTGACTGTATGGGATCCATGCATTGTATTTTAAGTCCATTTTTTATCTCAATGAAGAAAATACTCCTCAAGGAAGTCGATGACATCCCACCCTGAAGTGTTTTATGGTGTATATGGCATGGAATGTGTCCCACTGGGGACCAAACAACAGGAGGTGATGCTGGAAAATGGCACTACCAATGAACACATACAGCCCAGTGACACAGGTGGCCAGGATCACAATGACAATAATTGTTACAAAAAGTCAGGTGGGTGGCTACCACACTGCCTTCTATAATGGCTTATAATTTATCATAGTCATTTATTGTAAGCATTTAAGCTTGATAATTCTTTCCATAATGACAATTCTTTAGTACTAGAATTAGAGGTATCAACTGGATACAATGATCAGGACACACTGCCAGCACTGGAGGGAGACACTGAAACACTACCTGATGCAGGTCTGTTGAGGCTTAATTCTAAGAAGATTGTTTTTGCAATATATTATATTGATTTTGTTAGTGTATATCTTCAGTTAACCTCACATCAAATGGCTTTGCTATTGCAGTGAATCTTGATACACTGGACAGTGCCTTTGACACAGGCAGATTTGTGGAATATGTGGAGAAACTGCATAAAAATAGGGACAAAGGTTTTGAAGAACAGTTTAAGGTTAATGAAACAATCAATCAAATAGGATGATGTAGACCATCAGGGAAAACATTTTAGAATGATTTCCTGCTACAGTGCATGTCCTGTCAAAGTTAAACCTACAGCCATGAAGCTGCCGTTCTTGAATATTGTATAATTATACTTCTCAATCATGATCAATAATTCATTTGTCATGCATACTCTCTTTCCAAATGAAATGAGTGCAGCATGTTGTTGACGATCCAAATGGAGTACGTGACATTGCCAAAGCCAACCATTCCAAGAACAGATACCACAACATACACACATGTAAGTATACATGGAGCTAGTGATGATATGTAAGCATAAGCTTTGTAGCAAGTGTGTGATTGTGTAGCTACTCCACTTTCATTCAGTTGACCACTCTCGAGTGATCCTGTCAGTGCCAGATGAACGCGGAAGTGACTACATCAATGCCTCATACATCAATGTAAGATTCTCAATGGATATGCTTAGCAAACAACTGGGTGCTACCAATGCTTGCATTGCAATTTCACAAGCTCGTTTCATGCAGTTTTATTTCTGTGGATATTCTACAGGGTGAACATGGAGATGTCTACATTGCATCACAAGGTTTCCATTCACATGTATTAATGTTACTCCTTCTTCAAGCACTATGGAAGTAGCATATTGTGGATGCCCACTGTATGCTCTTTCATTGCCCCTTACAACTATACCACCTCTATAGGCCCCACTCCTGAAACTATCACTGATTTCTGGCAGATGATCTGGGATGTGAGGCCAGCAGTGATTTTAATGCTGACCAAAGTGCATGAAAATGGCAAAGTGAGAGAATGCATGCAGAGAGGTGTACACAGCTACTGATACCTACTGACCTCAGGTTACTGCAAGTGTGTGCACAGGACCATTCAACTGATGGTCCATCTCTGAGACAGTTCTCTTGCTCTTCCCTTCCCTCCAGCACGTCCCTACACTATTTGATAATTACTTATTTCAGCACATGCCATTGCTCCATTTTCTATTCTAGCCACATCTTACAAATCCTATAAATGTATGACATGTGTTGTTTCACACAACCTTTTATCTGACTTCAGAGAATAATTTGCATATTTCTTTAATCTCCTTGCAGCGTAAATGTGAACAGTACTGGAATGATGACCTAAACAAACCTTTCAATGCTGGCACGCGCTTCACTGTGGTCACCACGGGATGCAGAGGTTTTGCTGACTATGTTGTCAGGGACATGACTGTCAGGAATGTGAGTCATATGTACATGATGTATTGTTGGACTGAATAAAAAGACTTTAGACTCTCTTCACATTTATGTGTAGGCCTCTGATGGACCCCTCTATGTGAAACAGTTTCAGTACACTGGATGGCCAGATCATGGGGTCCCTCTACACCCATCATCGGTAGTGAAGTTCATTCAACAAGTCAGGAAGGAGATCGAAGGAACAGATGTACCCATTGTAGTCCACTGCAGGTGAGAGTGAGCCTGAATGATAGATGTTTACTGCTATAGATGGCTGGCTCTAAAAGGAAACTACTCTTCCACCAAAACTTGGACTGTTGATGGTTAATGGACTCCAATCATGCTATCCTATGCAGTGCTGGTGTGGGTCGTACTGGCACTTTCATCACACTTGATGTAATGATGGAGAGACTGGAGGAGGGGAAGGCCATTGACATCTTTGAGTTTGTCAGTGAAATGAGGACTAGGAGGACAAAGATGGTGCAGATCTTGGTCAGTTGAACGAATGGTTATTGCATAAAATATTGTGTTTTAGCTGACAATTAAGGTTACATCTATTCTGTATTATATACTACTGGAATCTATAGTCAACATTATGTTATTCTATTCCTATAATTATAGGACCAATATGTGTTCATTCATGATGCCCTCTGTGACTACATCACTTGTGGAGACACGAGTGTGCCTGCCCATGAGCTGAAGGCTGTCATTGACACTCTTGAGAGAGTTGACCAGAGCACTGGGAGGACTGGCTTTCAGGAACAGTTTGCTGTGAGGGAAATAGATAATGTATGGACCAATATTCATTTGAATTCTTTCTGTAATCATTGGATACTGATGTTACTGCAATGTACAGATGTTGGAGAAACAATGTAAACTAACATGTTCTGAAGATACCGCCTTTGCCAAGAAGAGGGTGGTGGCCAAGAGAAATAGGTACAAGGACAAATTCCCATGTGAGCTAGGGATGATTATTAAAGCATGTTGCCATCAATTATTTTATTCGTCAGTGTGGGAGTGTACACAACATTATGCGCTATATATAAATACAGGGTTGCAGTTGCTACTGTAGTATATAAACATATATAGTCCTTTGATGTGGTTATTGTGTAGATTCTACCAACTTCTTGAGGCTACCATATAGCTCTGCAAGCAATGGAACTGATTACATCAATGCAACATTCATCAATGTAAGGAATACCCATTTTGTGCCAGAAATGTAGAAGGAATAGTATGACATGAGAGCTAGACTAAGTGACAAGGAATAACATCACATTCTCAATATCAGTGATGTGCATCTGTTACATACAGAGCTACTCCAGCAGGTGTGCCTTCATAGCTGCTCAGTCTCCAATGGAACACACTAAGAATGATATCTGGGAACTAATCTGGCAGTTCAGGACATCCACAATTGTGCTCCTCTGTGACTTCAGAGAGGAAAATGAAGTAAATTGACACGTACCCTTCTATTTTGCGTAATATGACAATGAATATCATACTTCATGGTAGATATTACATCATTGTTAATGTAATAATTATATATGTGTCTAATTGTATCCTGCAATGTTTGTTCTCTGCATTCATCAGGAAACATGCTTCCCATTTTGGCCTGATGAGAGGACAGAAACAGCTGATTGCAAACTTGTCAAGGTCAACTACAAGGACACCATGCCCATGAAGAACTGTGACAAAATTCTGCTGGAAGTCTTCAGTAGTGCAAAGGTTTGGCCAACTATTATATATGTACTTTACAGGACTAATGCCTCAAGAAAGGTGATCAGATAGTTGAGGAAGTGGTGTTCACACACATGTCTGTGCCTCTAACTGTCTCACTTCAGCTCTCCAGTCCTCCAATGGAGGCAGTCCTGTACCACTTCAGAGGTTGGACCACTGCCAGCCCACCTCCTGCTGCATCCCTGCTGAAAGTGATGGCGGAAGTGGCAGACATCCAGAAAGAAACAGGCAGACCAGCTCTGGTCATGTGCGAGTGAGTGCTACACCTATTTACCCCTTCCACTTGTCATAAATATTTCACCTCCATGCACTCCTTGCATGTGATCAAAATTATATCACATGCCAGGAATGATTGATACTATTGGCAGAGTGTACATACATATTAACTGCAAGTATGATTCTATTTGCATAACTTTGTATTAGTTTATGCATAATAGCGAATGCATTTGCACTTACAATAATGATTGTGTGTAATTTCATGTATCAGTGTTTCTGTGCACTTTTGTACAGTGAGTACAGTGAGTACATGCATGCAGGGTATCCAGTTCACATCAGTTCTGCTATATATTTTTACTTCTCCAGTGATGGTATGTCTCGCAGTGGTGTGTTCATTACTTGTATGTCTGAAATTGAGAGAGTCAATGTTGAAGGAGGAGTGGACATCTTCCAGACAGTCAAGGCAGCAAGAGCACAGAGACCACACATGGTCTACACCACTGTGAGTTGTTGTTGGAATGCTTACGAAAATGCAAAAATTTGAGTTATTTGAAAGAGATTAAATCAGTATCATTGGCCCATGTAACCAGTTTTCTGCACCAGAAGTGTCTCAGGAGGCTGGGGGCCAGAGCCCAACTGATGACAACCAGTGATTGTCCTCCCTCCACAGGCCATCCCCCCAGCCTCCTGACACACCACTTGTATAGAAGGCCGGTTGGCACAATATTCATTGCCAGTGATTTAGCACAGAGACCACACATGGTCTATACAAGTGTGAGTGGTCTGTTGATGGCAACCAGTGATTGCCTTTGTGTGCTAATTATACCAGCCAGCCTCCTGAAACACCACTGATGTAATGCTGGTTTGCATACTATCATGCAAATGATTTAATCTCCTTCAACCTAGCTCGGCTAGCCTGTGAAGTGGTCAACTGCATAGAACTGATCGTTCAAGATTTATTTGTCTATCAAATGTCATATTCATGATGTCTACTTAAGTATGTGGGCAACAAAATTCATTCTCCTATGTTCTATTACCATGCTTTGAAAACTTAGCCAGATGTAGGCAAAGAAAATTACCAAAGGTTGCAAATAGCAAATCCATTCAATTCCCCTCAATGTGTTAAAGATGGCTGAGTGTGCTGTAAAATTATTAACTTAGTGTGCACAAGTACTAATGATGGCATGCATTCTTGAATCCACTCTGCCATGCTCCTAACTATAATATCTTACTTTATGTGTTCTTTCTGCTTCTCTTCAGGAACAGTACAAGATGTGCTTTGAGATCCTCCAGTTCTATTTGGACTCATTTGATACCTACGCCAACTTCAAGGCTGTTTGAGTGTGACTTCTGATAACATATAATAATAGATAACTGCTTGATCTGAGTGCATATTAATCTTAATTGTGCAGTCAAACAGATTTATCTTGCAGTTCATCTTGTATACACTTAGTTTCTTGAGAAAAATTATTATTAAAAATGGCCCAGAGAAAATGTTGATTTACATCCCTCTCTCTCTCTCTCCCTCTGTCCACCTATCCCTTCCATTGTCATTCTTTCGTAATAATGCATGTCAGCATGTGAACCACTCTACCAACCAGGTCAGGTAGTCTACATTTTGGAGAGCCAGCATTATAAATATACTTCTTGTAGTTGATGTGGAATATTTATGTGTAATACCATGCCGCATGAGATGGCCTACAAGTTATAATGTATGTACTCATGCATAAACACATATAAGTCATATTAATTATAAAGACTGCATGAAGTTGATAATAGCAAATCCATTGCATTATAGTCACTCAGCTAATGAATAGAGCATGTTGTGCAATACCATATCCTTGTGCCCATGTTGGGACATACATTAGGTGTAGTGTCCTTGTATCTGTAGCAACATCCTTTGTTTACACTTTAACAAAGCATTTGTGTAATTACATGTGGCTGCCTATTTTGACTGACACAGTAAAATTTCAGTGCCTGTTACACTTGTCGAGAAGACAACTGTCCCTGGACTGGTGCTGTAATGAACTGCCAATGGAAATCTCTGTGGGGTTCACACTTGGTCGTAATCCTATCGATGTTGCTTGCAGGTAAGAGCTGTAGGGAGAGTTATATTCACAGAAGCACAATATCAGTGGGTATGACCTTAACTGCATGCTCACCCCTTGTTGCATTTACTCCCTCAGCCACATGTGAGGCCGCACCTGGAAATATCACTTTATTACGAGGAGCCAAGGTTATTGGGTCAACTCCAATCACTGGTCCAGTGGTGGTTGGTGTCAACCAGACAGTCAGCATTAGGTGCAAAGCGAAGACCACCAAAGAACCTAATACACTAAAGCATCTGTTCTGGCAATATAGTAATGGCACTCGTATACAACCTGTTGTTGGAGCAAGAGAGATGAGTGACCATGATGTATTTGTAGAACGTGTCGCTGGCCATAGTGGAGCACCCATTACTGTAAATTGGGTGAGATTGCTTCATTTCAAAAGAATATTCCCTTCCTCTGCTGGGATATATGTTTGTGTAGCTGTGTACGAGAGGGTTTCCAGGAGACAAAGCATGGAAATACAAGTGTCAGGTGTGTGGATGGTGTAACAGCTAGCAGCTAAAATGTTAACACACTGCAAATGTTCATAACCAGCCATTTCTCCTCCCCCTATACAGTTACTTGTTCTAATAATATAACCACTGTGTCAGCTTGTCATACACATGGCTATATATATAACGTTTGTCGTAATATTCATATAGCAGTTACTTTATACAAATGTAAATTTGGAAAGCATTCTCGCCATCTTTTCCTGGGTCCTGTACATCTCACATTGTTCATGTACACTTTCTTTACCAAATTGTCCTCACTCGTTGCCTCCAACTTATCTTTCCACCAAGCTTGCAGCGTGCCTCTTCTGTAATGTCCATGTCTGACACCCGTACATGTCTCACACCCGTATATTAACATGGGCACCACCATAGCATTGAATATTCTCATTTTCGGTTTCTTCTGCAATTCTCTTCTCTCCACTACTTCCTTCCTCATTGTCCTCGCCACTCTTGCTGCTGCTCAATTCTTTGTTCTGTTTTGTCATCAAATCCATCATCTCCACTAATTGCCACTTCAAGGTATTGTGGCTATTCCCCTTCTTCAACCTCTTTCCCATCCATACTTGATATATATTCTTCACCTGTCCCACTCACCAGAATTACTTTCATCTTCTTCCATTGGGGGCCGATGTGCGTGCATTGGGCAAGTTGATTTCTTTATGTCATGACATCAGTAACTATTGGTTATCAGTATTGCAATACTTTCTCTTGTGGTCTACTTATAGGACAAGCTACACCCTCCACAAGCAATGTAACATCAACCCTAAATTATAACAATGTAACGTCGCTCACAAATGGAGACACATCACCTACTAGCAAGGGAACACCTCTGACAAGCACTGTAACATTACCCCCTGATAGTGAAACATCGATCCCAACAAGAAATGGTATGGTTATAATCATTCTTTCTTTCAAGTGGTATACATTTGAATATTAACCATTGCATGCACTTATGCTTTTTAATGTGTGTCTCATCCTACGTTATCTATGGAAGCATGCCATGTGAATAAACCTATTACTTGCCATGTTGCGCGTTATCTGTTACCTCTGGTTCTATTCATAATAATTATTATGCTGTTCTTGCAAAATTTACCTAATGCACCATCTTACAATCTATCGATCTGTACAGCATGCCTAAAGTTATAGGTGCTTGCTGTTTTATCTTTCTCACTCAGCCATTGACTGTGGTGATCCTGGTACTCCCACAAATGGTCAACGCACTCTCTCCAGTACAACCTACAGCCGTGTAGTGACCTACACTTGTGATGTAGGCTACACACTACAGGGATCAAACAGTAGAACCTGCCAGTCCAATGGACAGTGGAGTGGGAGTGTACCTCAGTGCAGTTGTGAGTGAGGAGTGAACTCATGGTATGGGTACATACATAGACTAGCATACATATTTATAGCTGTGGATCTCAAGTGGAAATATGCAACATTGAGGTGTGATATTTCAAGAGAGAACTGTTACTTTATATAATATAGTGCTACTAATAGTTTGGTGATTGTGTGCAATGTTCTGCATAAGTACTGGACTTTTTATTCTTATATTTTTGTATTATGGAGTATTTCTATTTCATATTTAATTCTTGAGAGCAACTATTGATTGTATTGGGAGTTTGCACATGAGAATATACTAACCAATGTATAGTATTTTTGCATTGTTACCTCAGTGATAACTACCGTCAATTCATCATCTTCATCAACAATCTCTCTGTCTTGGGGAACACAAGCTGGCAGTGGCACCACCTTCACAGTGTGGTACTCAACAGACAGTCATGAGAGTGACCCCTCCACTCCACCCCAGGGAGCTCTAGTGGTGTCTGGACTAAACTCCACATCAGTCACAATCACTCTACCAGACACAGACAACTCATGCAAGCCCTATTATGTGTGGATATCTGCCATCACTCCAAATGGACAGCAAAGTACTTACAGCAAGAGAAGGCAGGTGGAGGTGTGTAGGAGGAGGACAGGTGAGGAGTGCACACTAAAAAGACCTACTACAGATACGTAGGTACCTATAACTGGTAATATTCTGACATGCATGATATTTTGCAAAAATGATTTATTCTTTCAACATACGTATTATAAATGTCCCCTCAGGGCAGCCAGTGACTGCTGCTGCGCCACCCATTGTCTCAATAGGTGCAGGCTCTTTCCTGGGTGGAGTGGTGGCTGGTGTTGTTGCTGCTCTACTTGTTGTGGGGATCATGCATGGTTGTTGGAAGTTGAACAACTCTAATAGTGGAAATGGATCAAATGTGGACACCAAAAAAGAAAAGTGAGACTTCATTAATTCCCACAAACAGAATTATGAAGTGTTTAGAAACAAGTGAAGATATTTTGGTTACATTGTTACATGTATGTAAAAATATTTTATATTGTTTTCTATTTCATTTATGCATGTACGAAAGTGCATAGAGTATCAAGAAGCATTACTAACCCTCTCCCTATTCCCTATACTAACCATTTCCCTATAGGGAGAACACTTACGACACTGTTGACCCAAAAGAAAATCCTGCAATCAGTGACAATGTTGCCATGGAAACCAACCCTGCCTATGGAGTGTGTGCACAAAAGCAGTAACATTTGCAGGAGAGGACTGTGTGTTGTGTGTGTGTGAGAGAGAGAGTGAGCGTAAATGTGTTTTGGGGGTTCTGTGTTGTGTGTTATAGCAAGATGCAAAGAATTCCCGTACATCTTTAATATAGCAAATTGGAATTCCTACTGTGTTTATAACTTCAAACAGTTGAGTGTTATCTTCTTGTGTGTATGCATTATATAAATTTTGTACTC
The DNA here is from genome assembly GCA_964019415.1 of Ianthella basta. NCBI lineage: Eukaryota > Metazoa > Porifera > Demospongiae > Verongiida > Ianthellidae > Ianthella > Ianthella basta. The sequence goes on along the minus strand of OZ025873.1, from coordinate 6,890,119 downwards.
ATTAGTTGTGACTATGTGTGAATGTGTGTGCAAGCGTGAGAGGGCCGGAGGGAGGAGTTGGGGGTACACTAGTACTGTTCTATCTCTAGCATCCAATCCCATGGGTGTACATTGTGATAAAGCGTTCGAATGTTATACGGGAGACTCCGCCGTACGGAGAGACGTTCGAACACTGGACAGGACTGGAACAATAATTAGGCACACACTGCGGCCAACAACAAGAGATACAACTCACTGACAAACTCGGTAGCCACCAACAACCACCAAATCAAAAGAACAGCTGCACCAAAAAACATCCCATGCATAATCAATAATACAGGTCAGCATAATCAATAACTAATGGATACAGTACACGTACACAAACCACAACATACCCAGCTAATCACACAACAACAGGTAAGACAATATTATGATCAAGCTTCATTGTACGATCATGTGTCCATCACACCCCTCCCCCCTTCTCCTGAGGCAAACTTGTTTGTCTCTAGCCTGGAGAGGGCGTCGGCATTACCGTTCTTGCCACCAGCACGGTGCTGGACAATGAAGTCATACGGTTGAAGGGCTAGACTCCAGCGAGTCAGTCGCGAGTTATTCTCCTTCAATCGGTCAAGCCACTCAAGAGCTCAGTGATCAGTCTGGATAGTGAACTGTCTACCTAATAAGTAAACACGGAATGCATGGGTGGCTAGCTTGATAGCTAAGCACTCCTTTTCAACTGTTGAGTATCTCTGTTCTCTGGGTAGCAGCTTTCTGCTAAAATAAGCAACTGGATGATCATCTCCGTTCTCGTCTTCTTGGCTCAGAACAGCTCCTACCCCAAAATCAGAGGCATCAGTTTGCAGTATGAATGGTTTCTGAAAATCAGGACTTCTCAGAACAGGTGATGAAGACAGCAAAAACTTCAGCCGTTGGAATGCCCGATCACATTCCATGGTCCACGTCACTCGATTCGGGGCTGACTTTCTTGTCAGATCTGTCAAGGCCACAGCTACAGAAGCATAGTTAGGGATGAACTTTCGATAATAACCAGTGAGACCGAGAAACGCTCGTATCTGCTTTTTGGTCTTGGGAACAGCAAAGCACTGAACAGCGTCCACTTTGCTTAGTTCCGGTCGCACCATCCCATTGCCTACAACATGGCCTAGATAACCACATTCCCTCATTCCAAACTGACATTTTGTTGGTTTGGCAGTCAGCCCGGCTGCACGAAGGCGCACCAAGATGGACTTGATGAGCTGCAGATGTTTCTCCCATGTGTTGCTATGGATGATCAGATCATCCAAGTAAGCTGCTGCAAAAGCATCACATCCATCTACCAGTCTGTCCATCATGCGTTGGAAAGTCGCTGGAGCACCCTGCAAACCAAAAGGCATTACCTTGAACTGATAGAGTCCAAACGGCGTTGTGAAGGCTGTCTTGTGGCGGTCGGCTTCTGCAACTGGCACCTGCCAGTAGCCACGTGTCAGGTCCAATGTGGTGATAAACTTAGACCCTCCCAGCCTGTCTATCAGTTCATCTATCCTTGGCATCGGATAGGCATCTGATTGGGAAACCCCATTTAGCCTCCTGTAGTCTACACACAACCTGAGGGATCCATCCTTCTTTGGTACAAGAACAATTGGCGCAGCCCAATCACTGTTGGAGGGCTCAATTATTCCATCTGCCAACATTTCTTGCAGCTCTTCCTGGACCCTCTCGCGATAGGCCTGTGGCAATCTGTACGGAGGTAACCGCACTGGGTTGGCTGCTGCTGTCTCGATTTGGTGCTCAACCAACTCAGTCTTACCAGGGCGGTCCTTCAGCACATCTGCAAACTCTTCAAACAACGCTTGTAGTTGTTCATGCTGAGCTTTGTCCAGTTCCTTGCCCATAGTCGGTTGGCCATGTGGACATTCATTCCACACTGGAATGTCATCATCCTGACCTTCTCTGGATACCTCTTCCATCCAGCAGTTGTCGAATACCTTAGGCATATGGAACTCCCGTAACATGTTGATATGGAAGATTCTCTTTCTCTTCCTACGGTCATGCATATCAACCATGTAGTTCACTTTGCCAACCTTCTGCAGCACCTGATATGGCCCCTGCCATTGTGCCAGCAGTTTGTTCGTAGATGTTGGCAGCAACACAAGTACCTGGTCTCCTGGGTGAAGCTCTCGATCACGTGCAGTCTGGTACCATCTTTTTTGCTTGTCCTGTGCCCTGGACAAGTTCTGCTGCACAAGTTCAGACATACTTCTCAGCCTTTCTCTGGTCAGGAGAATATGGGATACAACGCTTTCATTACTCTGTTGACTGGCTTCCCATGATTCTCTTAGCACATCCAGGGGACCTCGTACATTCCGGCCATATAACAGCTCAAAAGGGGAAAACCCTGTTGACGTCTGGGGTACCTCTCTGTATGCAAACAGGACATACGGGAGTAACTTATCCCAGTCCTTTCCATCACTGGTTGCAGTTTTGCGGAGCATTGTCTTGAGTGTTTGGTTAAAGCGCTCCACAAGGCCATCCGTCTGGGGATGATAGGGGCTTATGCGAATAGGATGGACATGCAAGAGTCGATATAGCTCAGTCAGCAGCTGTGATGTGAAATTACTCCCTTGGTCGGTCAGAATCTCTTGCGGCACTCCGACCCTTGAGAAAACCTTAATCAACTCTTCTGCAACATGTTTGGCATCAATGCTGCGCAATGCAATCGCCTCCGGGTAGCGGGTTGCATAGTCGCTAATCACCAACACATAGCGGTTCCCAGACCTGCTCCGTGGAAGCGGCCCCACAATATCCATTGCAATCTTCTGGAACGGTTCGGTAATAATGGGTAATGGAACAAGAGGTGCCTTCTGCACACCCCGCTTAGTGGACTTCTGGCATTGCTCACAACCTCGACAGAACTCAGCAACATCTTTAAACAGAGTAGGCCAGTAGAACCTCCTCAGGATCCTCTGGCTGGTCTTAGTTCTGCCCATGTGCCTGGCAAGTGGAATTTCATGTGCTATCTCCAGCACTGCCTTCCTGCACCTCTTCGGTAGAACCAATTGCTCTACTCCCATTTCTTCATCACAACCTGGTGGCACCCACCTCCTGTATATCAGCCCATCTCGTTTGAAGAAGCCAATACCAGCTGTGCAGGGATGTCCCTCGGCAGCCTGGCGCACAGCTGCTAAAGTGTCGTCATCTCTCTGAAGCTCCATCAGTTGAGTGGCTGATAGCTCAAGCTCATGTTTGGGAACATGTGCAGATGCAAACTCCCTACGAATCACTCGTTTCTGCCTCCTTGTCAGCGGAGCCCTCTCGCGTGATCGCCCCGGCACAAAGAGATCATCGGCAAACTCACTCCCAATAGGCTCTACTTGCTCCTCCACTGGGTTTGGCTGCACCCCTGATGCCAGCTCCTTGTACTGTCTTGCTACCTCCTCTTCGTGCTGCTGTTGGGCTCGTGCACGGGTTACAACAACCATGGCATCTTCTGCCAGTCGTTCTGGTGGTTCTCCACCCAGCAACTGATAGAACTCTGGAACATCTGTTCCCAGTAGCACTGCTACAGGTAGCAACTCTGACACGGCAGCCTCAACATGGATGGATAGGCCATCCACCTCCAGCTCGACCTCCGCAAGTGGATACAGAACAGTGTCGCCATGGGCACACCTGACAGTCACGGCATCGCCCTCCAGGATCTTACACTGAGGCACCAGGTCCTGTCTCACCATAGTCCTCGAGCATCCTGTGTCGAGAAGGACCTTCTCAACTGATTGTCCTTCTACCCGACCGCTTCTGTATACTTCTGACTTGGGCCTTACACCAAGTCCTCGGCCATGTGCCCTCTTCTCAACTCCACAGTACAATACTGCAGCAGGGCACCTCGTTGCAATGTGGCCCTTCTGATGGCAGTTGTAACACTCCACTTCCTTACCTTGTCTCTGGGAAGGGCTGGTAACTGCCGGCTTGCCACCATTCTTGTCCCCCTTAGGACAATCTCGAGCTAGGTGTCCAACGACATGGCACGTGTGACATCGCCTCCGATCAATAGGCTCCTGCCCCCGGCTGGCTCCACGGTTTGGCGTTGTCCTGGTACCCCCCTTCCGTGCTTGCACATAATCTTCAGCAAGCTGACCTGCCTCTGCCGTTGTCTTTGGCTTGCGCTCGCGGACCCACACCCTGACCTCTTCGGACACTGTGTTAAGCAGCTGCTCCGTAGCAATCATTTCTAACACATCCTGCTTTGTCTTACACTCTTTGGTCCATTTCTGAGTCAGTTCCATGGTGCGCGTTGCCAACTCACGGTAAGTTTCTTCTCCCTTCTTCGCTGACGCTCGCAGGCGCTGGCGGTACGCTTCCTCATTGATGTCGTAACGTCTCAAAATGGTGTCCTTAACCGCATCATAGTCGCCCGACCGCTCAGCTCCCATCGCTGCAAAGGCCCTCTGTGCTTTACCTGTGAGTTGCGGAGCTAACATGTATGACCAGCGACTCTTATCCACTCCATAGGCAGTCATCGTCCGCTCAAAGACGGTGATGTACGCTTCAATGTTGTCCTGTTCCGTGAGCTTCGTCAGCTTCGGCAAGGCCGCCACGTCAGCTTTAGGCTCCGGCCCCGGTCGCCGCGACTCCTCAACCAGACGGCGCATCAGCTCCATTTGCTCCTCGTGCCTGCGCCGGTCCTCTGTGTGCTCCCGCTCCAGCCGCTGTCTGTCTTCCACTAAGACTTTCAACATCTCCGACAACCCGACTGACGCCGACTGCTCTCCCGAGTCTCCCTCAGCCATACTCACATGGTAAGACTTACCAGAACGTGTGCACATGTGAGTCCCGACAAATACTGCTGTCCGCCGGTCGATCCCTCTTCTGACACCAAATGTGATAAAGCGTTCGAATGTTATACGGGAGACTCCGCCGTACGGAGAGACGTTCGAACACTGGACAGGACTGGAACAATAATTAGCAGGGCCGTCGGAGGCGGTACGGCCGGTACGGCCATGGCCGTACCACTTTTTGAACAGCTAGCAGGTTTTTTTAATTTTCAAAAGCAATGTTTTTAGCTACTAAACCAGATAAACCCTACCCTAACTTAACTAACCGTTGAGGAAATAAAGAAGCAATGATCTTAGGTTGTTAGCAGATGCAATGAAACAGGAGATATCAAGTAGGGTCCAATACCTCACGATTTGCAAGCACGCTCCTTTCTTCCGCCATGTTTTGTTACGTAATTGATTCAAAACGTAATAAAGATGGAGGCCAGCAGCGCGTACGTAGGCAATCGACCCACATCACCTGGCGCTACGAAGCATGGCTTGTAGCACCACACGTCAGCGAATCGCTATACCCTTAACGGTGATGTGACAATTCAAAATGGTCTCATCGTCGAAGCACGTGGACCTAAGAAACGCCGACAATAGGTGACAAGTCTCATCAGCCTCGCGCAGGTTTTTAGTACCCTAAGCGTCAATTCGGTGTGAAGAAGATCGTTTCTCGAACTTTCCAAGAGAGCTGGTATACAATGTGAGGATTTTGCATAATAGCTAGCAACTTTGAAATGCTAGCTAGCTAAATCAAATTGTATCTAATGTTTAGCTATGGCACGTATCTAGCTTCATACAATGCTGAACGTTTAGCTATAGTAAACATGATTTAGCTGCTTTTTGCTGTATATCACTGATATCATTGTGAAATCTATGTAACCCTCTTAAAACGACTTACTGACTGATCGAGAGTGCATGCTGGGCTAGCAAAGGCATCACTATTCTTGAGGCACAGATCCGTAGCAAACATTATCTGTATGATAATGAAAAGTAGCTAAAAATTTTTTTTCGCTCGTGACATTTTGTATCCTTCACCCAATGGCCTCACCACTTCTAAATTGCCTCCGACGGCCCTGATTAGGCACACACTGCGGCCAACAACAAGAGATACAACTCACTGACAAACTCGGTAGCCACCAACAACCACCAAATCAAAAGAACAGCTGCACCAAAAAACATCCCATGCATAATCAATAATACAGGTCAGCATAATCAATAACTAACGGATACAGTACACGTACACAAACCACAACATACCCAGCTAATCACACAACAACAGGTAAGACAATATTATGATCAAGCTTCATTGTACGATCATGTGTCCATCACAACATATAGATTGTTGTGTTGTCTGCTGATCTAATGTGAGAGTGTTTGTGTATGGGCATTATGTGTCCTTTCATCACATGCTATAGCAGTGTTGCAAAGATACAGGAAACACCTACATTATCATTTCATGTTCAACCTGCTATGTCCAGCCACACTAAGTTTACAAACATCCTTCCTCTGATCCTCTTTAAGCTCAGCTTCAGCATTGAAGATGGTTATACTAATCTTCTTCACTACTCCTTGCCAGGCTGATAGGTTCTGTGCACACACACACACACACACACACACACACACACACACACACACACACACACACACACACACACACACACACACACACACACACACACACACACACACACACACACACACACACACACACACACACACACACACACACACACACACACACTCACACACACCTCCTTCTCCTCCTCTGTTCATCATGTCTCACTAGAGATACTGGGCAGGTTCCAGCATCTGTGACACTGGCCACGGTGCTGGGGTAACCATGTTCACTTTTCAGCAGATGCGGGTTCTCCATTGCTGTCTGTCTGAAATAATCTTAGTTCAGTTGGTGATGCCCCTCATGTCCCAACTGATGAGGTCACATACGTACGCACACACGCATGCACACAAGCACACACATGCATTAATTATCATGCAAAATGTCATCCACACATGTAGCTAGAACCAGTGGTTGCTAATTGTCAATATAGCCAAAACAAATGACACTAATTTTGTGATATCATAAATGGTTGTGTCTTTAATTATTGGATGTATCATGGTGTGTACTCTAATGATTGTGTGAGTGTGCCTCCCAGAGCCGATATTAATAATTATTGGTTGAAAAGAGTAGCCTGTGAGGCACAACTCGCTGCTTTGGAGTTGGTGTGTGACTATCCTGGCTGTAATTCTGAAGCTACAAAACAGGCAGACTTCACCAACGACCAACACCAGAAGTATACGTACCCAACCATCATTGTTCCATGTGTCCTCTGTGGGAAACCCTTTTAACTATCAGGGACTTCACAGCCACAAGTGGTTCTGCAGTAGATGACCACACCAGTGAGGGATAATTTCTTGGCCGACATTGGAGTGCAAGCAGTAAATGGATGGTGTGTGTTTGTGTGTGTGTGTGTGTGTGTGTGCGTGTGTGCACGCCCATTCTTTAGCAGAATGAGTTAGATGCCAGAAGGGTATATTGAGATCTGCAGCCATGTCCACTTGTATGTATGCATCCACAACCAATTAATTCACACTCACACACACATGCACACACATGCACACACACACACACACACAAACACACACAATCAAGCATGCTTGTACACGTGTACAGACTAAGAGAAAGTGTAAAATGGAAAATATGGTAAAGTTGAAAACCACGAGGAATTGTAATGGTGTATTTAGCAATGGCTGAGCTGTGTCCTTTCAATGCAAGCATTAACAGTGTTATAAGGACAACTACCATAGCACCGATAGTCCCATTTCAATACTGCTATATCTAGTATGCTGACTTTGCAACTGACCTCAGCACTTTGGTAATAAGAGGCCACTAAAGTGTAGTATATGTAGCATTATTAGCCTTGGGCAGGCATAAGTGTTGGTAATGAATAGCTATAATGGAGCGGCCTCTCAGTGTCACAGCAGTGGTAATGGAGCACTGTAGCATGACCATATATGGGTCATGTTTGTTGAAGCCATATACATACTGCATAGTTACAAGGTTTCTCAGACATTATTACAACTTGCGCTTGGTGAAGACAGTTCTCCCAGCATTAGTGTTGGAATGATGTGGAGCTTTTACATGGTCATGATTCTTGCTGTACTAGTGTTGTTGCCAGCTGGTGAGAGCTTCTAGGGACAGTCGTAGACAGTGGTATCTTTGTAATTTATGGCAACTTTATATTTCTCATTCTTTATTGATTCCCTCGTGCAGCCACATGTGATGCTGTACCTGGAAATCCCATTATATCACGAGGAGCTAGGGCTATTTGGTCACCTCCAATCACTGGTCCAGTGATGGTTGGTGTCAACCAGACAGTCAGCATTAGGTGCAGAGCGAAGAACACCAATGAACCTAAGACACTAAAGCATCTGTACTGGCAATATGGTAATCACACTCGTATACAACCTGTTGTTGGAGCAGAAGAGACAAGTGACCATGATGTATATGTAGAACGTGAAGCTGGCCATAGTGGAGCACTCAATACTGCAAATTGGGTGAGAATTCTTCATTTCAAAAGAATACTCCCTTCTTCCGCTGGGATCTATGTTTGTGTTGCCGAGTACAAGAGGGTTTCCAGGAGACAAAGCATGGAAATACAAGTGTCAGGTGTGTGGATGTGTAACAGCTAGCAGCTAAAACATTAACATACTGCGACTGTACATAGCCAGCCAGATCCCTCTCCCTATACAGCTATTTGTTCTAATAACATAACCACCCTGTCAGCTATTATAAGCTTTGTATCTGAGCTAAAACTGTTTGCTACAGGTTTATGTTAGCAGTTTATATGCAGTTTATATTCACAGTAGTCATTATATTAAATCCAGCTCAGATAGCTTTCTGTGTTGTCTGACTACCCTGGAGCAACAAGTAGAAGTGACAAAACACTAAATCCTATTCTTGTCAACTTAATCAGATCGAATTCTAAATACCCGGATTACCTGCGTGGGCAACGTGATTCCAATTTATGCGACATACACGGTTACAGCGTTTACACACATCTATCTAGCCGATGTTGAAAAGTAGACAATCAAGGTGCAGCCACCTGGGGTAATGAGACGTGGCATGGCAGGAAGTCATTGGGATTCATGCTGAGCAACCCTGACAGTTGTGTGCTTGGTACTGTGTTGTTCCTTTCTTTCTGGTCAGTATGGATGTGATGACCTAAGATTCCTCTGCAAAAGTGACTTCAATTGTACCAAAAATCATATGTGCTTGTCCACCATGCTGTACAACAGTGTATAGCAGCTGGGCTGCACGAAGGCCAATTTGAACAAACTTGATATCTGCCACAGGTGTCACCTCCGTTCCATCCACATGATTGGCTCTGGTTGTGTTTCGAACTATGGGATGTTCGATGTGTAATGTAATGATTTTATTTTAGTGTGTCCCCTTACCGATATTATTTACTTGAAAAGAATAGAGCCAGCGAGTCACAGCTCACCACTTGCCACTTTTGAATTGGTGTGTGACCTTCTGGTTGTCACTTTGAAGCTACAAACCTTGACCAACTGCCAACATCTGCAGCATGCCTTAGCCATCATTGTTTAATGCGTCCACTGTGGGAAATCTTATAACTGTCAAGGACTTCACAGCAAAAGCGGTCCTGCAGTAGAAGACCACACCAGTGAGCAACGTTTTCTTGGCTTGTACCACTCCTTCTCATGGAGACATTGGAGTGCAAGCAGGAAATGGATGGAGTGTGTGTGTGTGTGTGTGTGTGTGTGTGTGTGTGTGTGCGTGTGTGATGTGGTGGTGCATGTGTCCAGTCTTTAGCAGAATGAGTCAGATGCCAGAAGGGAATCTACAGATTTGCAGCCACTCCACACACATGCATCCACAACATATTCTTAACTACTCACACACAACCACGTATGCATGCTCTCACAAGCTATACATGCATGCTCATTCACACACACACACACACACACACACATACACACACACACACACACACACACACACACACGCACACACACACACACACACACACACACACACACACACACACACACACGCACACACACACAGATACACACGTACTCAAGCACACATGTACATGTGTACAGACTAAATTTAAAATTAAGTGTAAAATGGAAGTAATATAGAGTCATAATCCACGAGGACTTGTATTGGTTGTCATTGTATTTGTCACTGGCTGAGCTGTGTCCTTTCAGTGCTTGCATTAGCAGTGATACAAAGACAACTACTAGCGCCAATAGTAGTCCCATTTTAATACTGCTATATCAAGTATGCTGACTGCAACTGACCTCAGCACTTTGGTATTGGGAGGCCACTAAAGTGTAGTATAGTATTGTTAGCCATGCAGGCTAGTTACAAGCCATACAATAACCAAAGCATACGTGTTGATAATGAATGGCTGCATGTACTAGTGAGCAGCCCCGCAATGCCACGGCAGTGGTAATGGAGCAAGTAGCATGACCATATATGGGTCATGTTTGTCGAATCCATACACATACTACTATGTTACAAGGCTTCTCAGACACTTCTACAACTTGTGCTTGGTGACAGATCTCCCAGCATTAGTATTGGAATGATGCGGGCTTTTCATGGTCATGATTCGAGCTGTACTAGTGTTGCTGTCAGCTGGTAAGAGCTTCAAGGGACAGTCGTAGCTACCTTCTTTATAATTTATGCCAACTTTATATTTCTTATCCTTTGTTGCGTTTACTCCCTCAGCCACATGTGAGGCTGCAATTGGCAATATCACTTTATTTTTAGAAGGTACGGTTGCTGGGTCGACTCCAATCACTGGTCCAGTGGTGGTTAGTGTCAACCTGACAGTCAGCATTCTGTGCAGAGCGAAGAACACTGATAGACTTGGGACATTACAGGGTCTGAATTGGCAATATAGTGGCAATTCTAATGTAACACCTGTTGTTGGAGCAGGAGAGACAAGTGACCGTGATGTATATGTAGAATGTGTCGCTGGCCAAAGTGGAGCAGACCATACTGTAGATTGGGTGAGAGTGCTTCATTTCAAAAGAATACTCCCTTCTTCCTTTGGGATCTATGCTTGTGTTGCCAACTATGGTGGGCTTTCCAGGTTTCAAAGAGTAGCAATACGAGTGTCAGGTGTGTGGATGTGTAACAGCTAGCAGCATAAACATTAACAACTGCGATTGTGCATAAGCAACCATTTCTCCTCCCCCTATAACAGCTACTTGTTCTATCATAAACACTTTGTCAGCTATAAATTATAAGCTATGTTACTTAGCTAGAACTGTTTGCTATTACTTTATGTTGCCAGTTAAATTATAGTTTCTATTTACAGTAGGTATACTAAATCCAGCTCATTCTCATAGTCTGTGTTGTTTGACTCATGTGGGGCAACAAGTACGTACGTAGATGTGCCGAAAACAATCAACAGCTGATTGCAGGAAACTTCAGCCACATAAGCCTTTGTCAGCTGCATACAAAACAGTTTTGGCGTCCTGGAATCAGTTGTTAACTGTTTTTCGCTATGTCTTTGATCATGATCTATTCGCCTGCATCTCTAATGAGGCACTTTACAAGTAATGTAACACCAGATCCCTATCTGTGATGGCAGCAGAAGCCTGGTGGTACATGCTAGGTCATGTGCTATGTATGGACTGAAATGCTTCAGCATAGGACACACCACAGTGTGCTGTGGAAGGTGCCAAAACATACAGCGGCAGACGTGGATGTCACACAACTAACTAGTTGGACACCCTTAAGACTGACATGAATCAAAGAGACCTGAACCTTTGCAACACAATTGACTTAGAACTACTTCAAAGTGCAGAAGCTGACAGAGTGAGGTGTAGGGAAATGGCAAGAAAGACTGACCACAGCACCAATATAATGCAGTAACAATGTTTATACTTCTGCTGTAGAAACCAGTTTAATAATACAATCATGCTTATGAATTTGCCTATTTATTTCTGCTGTTCTCCATAAACCTCACTTAATAATTAAGGGCATTAAAGCCTGATTGCAGAATCTGAAACTGCATGACGTATGTCTCTAGATTTGTTTGTATGGCAGGTTGCAGAATAGCAATATACATATGGTATCTATCTACCTGCTACCTGTGAGATGTCTTCATTGCATCAGTCTCAGTGTCCGTACAAGTGCTACTCCCTGCATGCGTAGCCTATGTGCCACAAAATTTGCTACTGTCTCCTTCAATGTGTCTTACTGAATAGTGCAGCTACAAGCCAAGCAAGCTCTTACATTTTGTGTCTCATTTTACAGTCATCTCCTCCTGTTGGCATGCTATATACAGTAGCATACAACAGTTGCAAGGAGTGCCCTTAGAAAATGGAAGCATCATGAATAGTCATGCAGGGTTTGGTGACAGAGTGTTGAACTAGTATGTAGTATGGGTTCTTTATACTCTGACACTATGTGTACATTTCAATCACTTTTGTAGAGTAATAATTTCTGTTTACCAGAAGGGACTGTTCTAGTCCCACGTAGGCAGCCCCTTCCTTCCTCTGATCTCGTATATAGTGGCAGCAGCGGAATCCAGGCATAGCTACCACTCCGAATCGCCATGTGAGACTAGGACTGTTGTAATTATAATACACGGTACTATTATTGTGCATCCCTCACAAGCAGTGATGGGCATGTACCACTTCATGTTGCAATTATTCAGTATACATGTGTACATTATATGCAGAAATCAGCATGCCTTCAAATATAATTATATACATTGGGCAGGTCGACTTCTTCATGTCATGACATCAGTTACCATTGATTAACAGTAATGCAACACTTTCTCCGGTGCTCTACTTATAGGACAAGCTACATCCTCCACAAGCAGTGTAACATCACACTCTGGCAGTGAAACATCCACCTCAACCAGAGGCACAACACCCCTTAAAAGTATAGACTACACAACCAGTGCCATATCTCCCACAAATGGTACATCCATTCATAACAGTAGTAACGACAGACCTGGTGAGTGGCTAAAGCTGTAAAATTAGCACAGAATTGCATGACACTGTGTACATAGTGTAATGTTGGATGTGTTCAGCTTTTCTGATACCCTCCCCTTAGTTACCTTCACTGTAGTCAGTGTAGTCATTGTAGTACTGCTCCTCCTGGGATGTGTGCTAGTGATAGCACTTGCAGCTGTGATCTACAGGTAAAGTGGACAGACTGACATGAACTCCTCTTTCAGTACAAAATCTCCTGACTGGCTGACTGTATGGGATCCATGCATTGTATTTTTAGTCTATTTTTTACCCCAATGAAGAAAATACTCCTCAAGGAAATCGATGAAATCCCGCCCTGAAGTGTTTTATGGTGTATATGGCATGGAATGTGTCCCACTGGGGACCAAACAACAGGAGGTGATGCTGGAAAATGGCACTACCAATGAACACATACAGCCCAGTGACACAGGTGGCCAGGATCGCAATGACAATAATTGTTACAAAAAGTCAGGTAGGTGGCTACCACACTGCCTTTCTATAATGGCTTATAATTTATCATAGTCATTTATTGTAAGCATTTAAGCTTGATAATTCTTTTCCATAATGACAATTCTTTACTACTAGAATTTGAAGACAGTTGTCCCATAAATGAAGCAGACGCAGAAGTGGCTGTGCTAGCTGCAGCTGATAGCACTCAACTTAGTGAAGCAGTGTGTGTGGAGAAGGATGTTATACTAGATGAGGCACAACCAGGCAGTGGAGAAGTAGAGGTATCAATCGGATACAATGATCAGGACTCACTGCCAGCACTGGAGGGAGACACTGAAACACTACCTGATGCAGGTCTGTTGAGGCTTAATTCTAAGAAGATTGTTTTTGCAATATATTATATTGATTTTGTTGGTGTATATCTTCAGTTAACCTCAAATCAAATGGCTTTGCTATTGCAGTGAATCTCGATACACTGGACAGTGCCTTTGACACAGGCAGATTTGTGGAATATGTGGAGAAACTGCATAAAAATAGGGACAAAGGTTTTGAAGAACAGTTTAAGGTTAATGAAACAATCAATCAAATAGGATGATGTAGACCATCAGGGAAAACATTGTAGAATGATTTCCTGCTACAGTGCATGTCCTGTCAAAGTTAAACCTACAGCCATGAAGCTGCCGTTCTTGAATATTGTATATATTTCTCAATCATGATCAATAATTCATTTGTCATGCATACTCTCTTTCCAAATGAAATGAGTGCAGCATGTTGTTGATGATCCAAATGGAGTACGTGACATTGCCAAAGCCAACCATTCCAAGAACAGATACCACAACATACACACATGTAAGTGTACATGGAGCTAGTGATGATATGTAAGCATACAGTAAGATTTGTATATACCAAGCGTGTATCTCTACTCCACTTCATTCAGTTGACCACTCTCGAGTGATCCTGTCAGTACCAGATGAACGCGGAAGTGACTACATCAATGCCTCATACATCAATGTAAGATTCTCAATGGATATGCTTAGCAAACAGGAGGGTGCTACCCATGCTTACATTGCAATTTCACAAGCTCATTTCATGCAGTTTCATTTCTCTGGATATTCTACAGGGTGAACATGGAGATGTCTACATTGCATCACAAGGTTTCCATGCATATGCATTAATGCTACTCCTTTTTCAAGCACTAAGGAAGTAGCTTATTGTGGATGCCCACTGCATGCTCTTTCATTGCCCCTTACAACTACACTACCTGTATAGGTCCCACTCCTGAAACTATCAGTGATTTCTGGCAGATGATCTGGGATGTGAGACCAGCTGTGATTTTAATGCTGACCAAAGTGCATGAAAATGGCAAAGTGAGAGAATGCATGCAGAGAGATGTACACAACTACTGATAACTACTGACCTCAGCTTACTGCAAGTGTGTGCACAGCACCATTCAACTGATGGTCCATCTCTGAGACAGTCCTCTTGCTCTTCCCCTCCCTCCAGCACGCCCCTACACAATTTAATAATTACTTATTTCAGCACATGCCATTACTCCATTTTCTATTCTAGTCACATCTTACAAATCCAGTAAATGTAAGACATGTGCTGTTTCACACAACCTTTTAGCTGACTTCAGAGAATAATTTGCATATTCCTTTAATCTCCTTGCAGCGTAAATGTGAACAGTACTGGAATGATGACCTATATAAACCTTTCAATGCTGGCAGGGGCTTCACTGTGGTCACCACGGGATGCAGAGGTTTTGCAGACCATGTTGTCAAGGACATGACTGTCAGGAATGTGAGTCATATGTACATGATATGTTGTTGGACTGAATAAAAAGGCTTTGAACCTCTCTCCACATTTTCATAGGCATCTGATGAACCCCTCAATATGAAACAGTTTCAGTACACTGGATGGCCAGATCATGGAGTCCCTTTACACCCATCATCGGTAGTGAAGTTCATTCAACAAGTCAGGAAGGAGATCGAAGGAACAGATCTACCCATTGTAGTCCACTGCAGGTGAGAGTGAGCCTGAATGATAGATGTTTACTGCTATAGATGGCTGGTTATAAAAGGAAACTACTCTTCCGCCAAAACCCGGACTGTTGATGGTTAATGGACTCCAATCATGCTATCCTATATATGTAGTGCTGGTGTGGGTCGTACTGGCACTTTCATCACTCTTGATGTAATGATGGAGAGACTGAAGGAGGGGAAGGACATTGACATCTTTGAGTTTGTCAGTGAAATGAGGACTAGGAGGACAAAGATGGTGCAGATCTTGGTCAGTTGAACGAATGGTTATTGCATAAAATATTGTGTTTTAGCTGACAATTAGGTTACATCTATTCTGTATTATATACTACTGGAATCTATAGTCAACATAATGTTATTCTATTCCTATCATTCTAGGACCAGTATGTGTTCATCCATGATGCCCTCTGTGACTACATCACTTGTGGAGACACAAGTGTGCCTGCCCATGAGCTGAAGGCTGTCATTGTAACTTTTGAGAGAGTTGACCAGAGCACTGGGAGGACTGGCTTTCAGGAACAGTTTGCTGTGAGGGAAATAGATAATGTATGGAGCAATATTCATTTGAATTCTTTCTGTAATCATTGGATACTGGTGTTACTGCAATGTACAGATGTTGCAGAAACAATGTAAACTAACATGTTCTGAAGATAATGCCTTTGCCAAGAAGAGGGTGGTGGCTAAGAGAAATAGGTACAAGGACAAATTCCCATGTGAGCTAAGGATGCTTATTAAAGCATGTTGCCATCAATTATTTCTTCGTCAGTGTGGGAGTGTGCACAACATTCTATATGTTATTACAGGGTTGCAGTTGCTACTGTAGTATATAAACATATATAGTCCTTTGATGTGGTTATTGTGTAGATTCTACCAACTTCTTGAGGCTACCATACAGCTCTGCAAGCAATGGAACAGACTACATCAATGCAACATTCATCAATGTAAGGGATACCCATTTTGTGCCAGAAATGTAGAAGGAATGGTGTGACATGAGAGCTAGACTAAGTGACAAAGAATAATATCAGACTCTCAATATCAGTGATGTGCATCTCTTACATACAGAGCTACTCCAGCAGGTGTGCCTTCATAGCTGCTCAGTCTCCAATGGAACACACTAAGAATGATATCTGGGAACTAATCTGGCAGTTCAGGACATCCACAATTGTGCTCCTCTGTGACTTCAGAGAGGGAAATGAAGTAAATTGACACGTACCCTTCTATTTTGCGTAATATGACAATGAATATGAAACTTCATGGTAGATATTACATCATTGTTAATGTAATAATTATATATGTGTCTAATTGTATCCTGCAATGTTTGTTCTCTGTATGTGTCAGGAAACATGCTTCCCATTTTGGCCAGATGAGAGGACAGGGACAGCTGATTGCAAACTTGTCAAGGTCAACTACAAGGACACCATTCCCATGAAGAACTGTGACAAAATTCTGCTAGAAGTCTTCAGAAGTGCAAAGGTTTGGCCAACGTATATATGTACTTTACAGGACTAATACCTCAATAAAGGTGATCAGAAAGTTGAGGAAGTGGTGTTCACACACATGTCTGTGCCTCTAACTGTCTCAATTCAGCTCTCCAGTCCCCCAATGGAGGCAGTCCTGTACCACTTGAGAGGTTGGGCCACTGCCAAACCGCCTCCTGCTGCCTCCCTGCTGAAGGTGATGGGAGAAGTGGCAGACATCCAGAAAGAAACAGGCAGACCAGTTCTGGTGATGTGCGAGTGAGTGCTGCACCTACATTACCACTTCCACTGATCACAAATACTTCCACTCCTTGCATGTGACCAAAAGACTTTGGCTGTATGTACATAACTGCAATATTATGATTCTATCTGCATATGTATCATGTGCCAGGAAATGACTTATACTATTGGCAGTAAGTACATAGTTGCAATTATGCTTCTATTTGCATAATTTGTGTTATTTTATACATATTATATAGTAAATACATTGGATTCAGTGGCTACATGCATGCAGGGTATATCCAGTTCACATCTGCTATTTGTACTTCTCCAGTGATGGTATGTCTCGCAGTGGTGTGTTCATTACTTGTATGTCTGAAATTGAGAGAGTCAAAGTTGAAGGAGGAGTGGACATCTTCCAGACAGTCAAGGCAGCAAGAGCACAGAGACCACACATGGTCTACACCACTGTGAGTGGCTCCTGGCTCAGGAGCCTGGGGGATCAATTTTGGCAACCAATGATCCCCTTTGTGCACCAGAATCTGCCAACAGGCACCTCAGAAACCACTGATAGGCAAAAATTAACTGAAGGCCGGAGATCAATTTCTCTCAACATATTAAACTAAGTGGATGCAATGCAGTAAAAACATAAATTTTACTTAGCTTAGTGTGCACGAGTACAAGTGATGCCATGCACTCATGAATCCACTCTGTCATGCTCCAAACATTATTTTACTTTATGTGCTCTTTCTGTTTCCCTTCAGGACCAGTACAAGTTGTGCTTTGAGATCCTCCAGTCCTATTTGGACTCATTTGATACCTACGCCAACTTCAAGACTGTTTGAGTGTGACTGTGGATAGCAGATAATGCAGAACTGCTTGATTTGAGTGCTCTTTTAATTGGGTAGCCAAACAGATTTAACATGCAGTTTCTCTTTATTTACGCTAAGCTCTAAGTTTCTTGTAAAGCTGTATTATTCAAAATTGCCCAGAGAAAATGTTTATATACATCCCTTCAAGAAAATGCTTAATGTAATTTGATTTGGTTCCATAAATTTTGTTTCCTTCCATATGAAATACTGATGCGGTGTGCGCCTGATACATGTACTATCATCATACTACATCTATATGGTCAAGCTCAATGCTATAGGATCACCTTAGATGTTTACAATGCATTTACATGTATATGCATGGCTACCACTCAAATAACATATATACTTATAATGTAAGGGTGTAGTCTGTCACATCAGCACAGAAGACCCTGTAAGCTAGAGTATTGAATGCAGTGTAAATTGGGAAACTCTGTATAGTGGAAGCAATACAACAAGATACAATGTGCAAACTATATGTAGTTAGTTATAATGGAATATTTGTTGCCAGTC
>OZ025873.1:6859233-6866733 GCA_964019415.1 Ianthella basta | reverse complement strand
TGGAGGTGTGCAGAAGTAGGGCAGGTGAGGAGTGCACACTGTATGGCATGATGTGGGTACCATACTGATTATCATTTTATGTATGTCCCATAATGTCTGTATCCTTTAAGAAAAATCCGTGGCAGCAGCTGAGTCAACTACTACTGCTTTAGTAGGTACTTCAGTGAGTGGAGTGGTGGCTGGTGTTGTTGCTGCTCTACTTGTTGAGGGAATCATGTATGGCTGTTGGAAGTTGAAGCATTCTAGCATAATCAAGTTTAATGTGGACACCAAAAAGGAAAAGTGAGACTCCATTTATCACCACAAACAGGATTATGAAGTGTTAAATAAAATTATATAGAAACAATTGAAGATATTTATGTTGCATTGTTACATGTAGGCCTTTTGAAATTGAGCTACAATTGTGAGTAATTAATATAAGAAATAAATAATAGCATTTTCATAACATTAATGCATGTATATAAGTGCATACTGTATCAAGAAGCATTACTAACCTTCTCCCTATAGGGAGAACACTTATGACACTGTTGGTCCAAAAGAAACTCCTGCAATTGACAACAATGTTGCCATGGAGACCAACCCTGCCTATGGAGTGTGTACACAAAAAAAGTGACATTTGTAGCAGAGGATTGTGTGCTGTGTGTGTGAGAGAGAGAGTGAGTGTAAGGGTGTGTTGTGGGTTTTCTGTGTTGCGTGTTATAGCAAGATACGAAAAATTTCTGTACATCTTTAATCTAGCTAATTGGAATTTCTGCTCTGTTTATAACTTGAGTTGAGTGTTAGCTTCTTGTGTGCATGCACTATATAAATATTATACTTGTTAGTTGTGACTGCGGGTGCATGTGTGTTTAACTGTGAGAGAGCCGGTTGGAAGGAGGGAGTTGGGGCAGTATTCATATAGCTACAGTATGTAGATTGTGAGACAGATGATGCTGTCACTAATACTATGAATTTTTCATGCTTCACAGCCTGTGACTGTACTGCATGCATGCTAATGGTATGTCTATACCTATAATAATGTTGTGCTGTACACTAATGATAATAATAGTACATAATTTCCTGAGTATATATGTACGTGACACTCATCTTCGCTACTCCTGGCCAGGCTGATTGGTTCTGTGTGCGCGTGCGCGTACACACACACACATGCACATTAAATGCATCATTTACCATGCAAAAGGTCATCCACACATGCAGAACCAGTGGTTGCTAATGGTCAATATAGTGAAAGCAAATGGCAAGTGCATTTGTGCAGATGATGACCACAAATTAATGGATCTGGTTGTGTTTAGCAGATGATGGTGTGTACTCTAATGATTGTGTGAGTGTACCTCCCATAGCCAATATTAATTTCTTGAAAAGAAGAGAGCTCATGAGTCACAACACACGACTGCCACTTTGGTGCTGGTGTGTGTGTGTGTGTGTGTGTGTGTGTGTGTGTGTGTGTGTGTGTGTGTGTGTGTGTGTGTGTGTGTGTGTGTGTGTGTGTGTGTGTGTGTGTGTGTGTGTGTGTGTGTGTGTGTGTGTCCCCAGTCTTTAGCAGAATGAGTGAGATGTCAGAAAGATATATTACAGATTTGCAGCCACTCCCACACACATGCATATGTACTCATCCACAACATATTCTTAACTACACCCATGCACACAAATTATGCTCTCACAGGTTATACATGCACTCTTATTCACACGTGTGTGCATGCACTTACACACACACACACACACATACACGTACACACACGCACACACACAAACACACACACACACACACACACACACACAAACATACACATGCACATACACACACCACATGTTCCTGTGTACAGACTAAATGTAAGTGTAAAATGGAAAATAGTACAGAGTCAAAACCCATGAGGAATTGTATTGGTGTATTTGTCGCTGGCTGAGCTGTGTCCTTTCAGTGCATGCGTTACATGGACAACTGCTATAGCACCAATAGTAGTTCCATTTCGATCTGCTATATAATTTTATATCTAGTATGCTGACTTTGCATGCAATTGTACTCAGCACTTAGGTAATGGGAGGCCACTAAAGTGTAGTATAGTATTGCTAACCATGCAGGCTAGTTATAAGCCATACAATACCCAAAGCATACGTGTTGATAATGAATAGCTATACTGGAGCAGCCTCTCAGTGCCACAACAACGGGTAATGGAGCAAAGTAGCATGACCATATATGGTTCATGTTTGTTGAATCCATAAACATACTACTATGTTAGAAGGTTTCTCAGACATTTGTCAACTTGTGCTTGGTGAAGACAGATCTCCCAGCATTACAATTGGAATGATGTGGGGCATTTACATGATTATGATTCTAGCTGTACTAGTGTTACTGCCAGCTGGTAAGAGATTCTAGGGACAGTCATAGCTACATCTTAACATTGTAGAAAGTTTATATTTCTCACCCCTTGTGTTGCATTTACTCCCTCAGGCACATGTGATGCCTCACCTGGAAATCCCACTTTATCACGAGGAGTTAGGGTTATTGGGTCGACTCCAATCACGGGTCCAGTGGTAGTTGGTGTCAACCAGTCAGTCAGCATTAGGTGCAGAGCGGAGAACACTGATAAAACTGGGACACTACAGGGTCTGCACTGGCGATTTAATGATGGCAGTCGTATAGAACCTGTTGTTGGAAAAGGAGAGATGAGTGACCATGATGTATATGTAGAACGTGATACTGGCCAAAGTGGAACACTCTTTAGGCTTCTTCATTTCAAAAGAATTCACCATTCTTCTGCTGGGATCTATGTCTGTGTTGCCAACTACAATGGGATTTTCTGGAATCAAAGCATGGAAATACAAGTGTCAGGTGTGTGGATGTGTTACAGCTAGTAGCTGAAACATTAACAAGCTGCAACTGTACATAACCAGCCATTTCTCTTCCCCTATACCAGCTATTTGTTCCTATAACATAACATCCTCGACACCTTAAATTCTAATCTATGAAACATTGCTAAAACTGTTTGCCACAGGTTTACACTATCAGTTTATTTTAGTTTATGTTCAGTAGGCAATCCAACTAATGATCATGAGCATTGTGTTTTGCTTGACTCTCTGGGGCAACAAGTAGATCTGATATAACACTAAGTCTTGTTCTTGTCAGCTTAAACAGATCAAATTCTAAATACCTGGATTACCTGGGCAACTTTATCCCACTTTATATGTCACATGCATGCTTATATACGTACTTTACACACATTTACCTAGCCAACATTGAAGAAGTGGACGATAAGGTGCAGCACCCGAGGTAATAAAGCATGGCACAGCAGCAAGTCATGGGATCCATTGGGTGCAATTCCAAAACCATCATGCTCTGTTGTGTGACTGGTAACTTCCTTCTGGTCAATATGGATGCAAGGTCCTACAATTTCACTGCAAAAGTGACTTCAAATGTACCAAGCTTTATGTGTGTCTACCATTATGTACAACTGTAGTAGCAGCTGGGCTGCACAGATGACCATCCTGAGCATAATTGATGCCTGCCACAGATGTCACCTGCATTTTATACTTGGCATCCACTGACCACACAGCACTTACTTTAATGAGGTCATAGAGCCTCATTGCTACGTTGTTCAATACTGACAAATAGATTGTAAGCAAACAGGTAGCAAAAAGCAATCAACAACTGATTGCAGGACACTTCAGCCCGTAGGCCTTTGTCAGTTGCATATATACAAAACAGTTTTGTCGTCCTGGAATCGGTTGTTAATTGTATTTTGCTATGTCTTTAATCATGATCTATTTGCCTGCATGCATCTCTGATGAGACACTTTACAAGTAATGTAACACCAGATTCCTATCTGTGATGGCAGCAGAAGCTAGATGGAACATGCTGGGCCATGCACTACATATGGACCAAAATGCTCCAGCACAGGACACACTACAGTATGCTGTGGAAGGTGCCAAAACATACAGTGGCAGACATGGATGTCGCACAGCTAACTACTTAGACATCTTTGAGAGTGACATGTATCAAGGAGACTTGAATCTTTACAGCACAATGACTTAGAACTACTTTGAAGTGCAACAGCTGCCAGAGCAAGGTGGAGGGAACTTAAAAGGCAAAGAAAGTCTGATCATGGTACCAATAATAATTATGCTCTAACAAATGTCCTTATTTCTGCTATAGTTACTACTTTCATAATAATACATGCTTATGAATTTGCCATTTGTCTCTGCTGTTCTCCATAACGCTCACTTAATTATATATAAGGCATCAAAGCGTAATTGCACAATCTGAAACTACATTACTTATAGGCCTCTAGAACTGCTAGTATGGCAGGTTGCAGAATAGCAAGACAAGATGTCTGCCTGCTATCTGTGAGATGTCTTCATTGCATCAATCTCAATATCTGTACAAGTGCTACTATTGGCATGTGTTGCCCATGTGCCACCAATAGGCTACTGTCTCCTTCAGTGTCTCTTCTTGAATCATGTGGCTACAAACCAAGCAAGCTCTTACCATTTGCATCTTATTTTACAGTCATCTCCTCCTGTTGACATGCTATATAGCAATACAACATACAGTTGCAAGTAGTGCCCATGAAATAATAGAAGTATAAAACGTCATGCAGAGTTTGGTGCCAAAGTGTATGCTGCACTAGTAGTGTGAGTTCTTTATGCCCTGACACTGTAATTCAATATAATATAATCAGTATAATTCAATCACTTTTCTGATACTTGATTTGTGTGATACTTTTAGTTTACAAGAAAGGGCTCTTCTAGTCTCATGTATAGTCAGCCCCTTTCCACCACTGATCTCTCATATATTAATTTGTAGTATTGTGATATGCAGTGGAATCTGGGCATGGCTTCCACTCCAAATACGACCATATGAGACTAGGACTGTTCTAATAAGCAGTACTATTATTTGTGCATCTCTCACAAGCAGTGATGGACATGTACCACTGCTTGCTGCAATTTTTCAGTATGCATGTGTACATAAGCAAGCCATTGAATATATTATACATTGGGCAGGCTTCTTCATGTCATAAGATCAGTACATTGCTATAGGTTAACATCAGTGCATTACTTTCTCTTGTGGTTTACTTATAGAGCAAGCTACACCCTCCACAAGCACTGTAACAGCACCCACTGACAGTGTAACATCCACCTCAAGCAGAGGCACATCACCCCCTAGCAAGGGAACATCTCCCACAAGCAGTGTAACATCACCCTCTGACGGTGTAACATCTACCTCAAGCAGAGGCACATCACCCCCTAGCAAGGGAACATCTCCCACAAGAAGTGTAACATCACCCCCTGACAGTGTAACATCCACCTCAAGCAGAGGCACATCACCCCCTAGCAAGGGAACATCTCCCACAAGCAGTGTAACATCACCCTCTGACGGTGTAACATCTACCTCAAACAGAGGCACATCACCCCCTAGCAAGGGGACATCTCCCACAAGCAGTGTAACATCACCCCCTGACGGTGTAACATCCACCTCAAGCAGAGGCACATCACCCCCTAGCAAGGGAACATCTCCCACAAGCAGTGTAACATCACCCCCTGACAGTGTAACATCCACCTCAAGCACAGGCACATCACCCCCTGGCAGTATGAGCCACATAACCAGTACTCCCACAAATAATGGTACATCCTTTAGTAACAGTAGTAATGATGGATCTGGTGAGTACCTAAAGCTATATAATTGACACATACGTATAATTGCATGACACTGTGCACGTAATATAATGCTAGATGTGTTCGGCTTTTCCCTATACCCTTACCTCAGTCACCTCAGTCACCTTGGAAAAATTTCCTATAATTACCGTAGTCAGTGTAGTCATTGGTGTACTCCTCCTCCTGGGATGTGTGCTAACGATAGCACTTGCAGCTGTGATCTACAGGTAAGGTGGGCAAACTGGCATGAACTCCTCTTTCAGTGTAATATCTCTTGACTGGGAGATCTAGATTGCTTGGGTTCACTGGATTATATTTTCAATCTGTTATTCTTCATCCATAATGAAGAAAGCACTCCTCAAGGAAATTGATGCCATTGCATCCTGAAGTGTTGTATGATGTGTCTGGCATGGAATGTGTCCCACTGGGTACCAAACAACAGGAGGTGATGCTGGAAAATGGCACTACCAATGACTTCAAGTTGCCAAGTGGCCAGGATCTAAATGGCAGTTGTAACAACATGTCAGGTTGGTGGGTCTGCCACACTGCCTTCTATAATGGCTTATAATTCATATAATTATTGTTATACATTTTAAGCATTTAAGTTTGATTATTCTATGCTATAATGACTATTCTTCACTACAAGAATTTGAGGACAGTTGTCCCACAAATGAAGCAGATGCAGAAGTGGCTGTGCTAGCTGAAGCTGATACCAGTCAACTTAGGGAAGCAGTGTGTGTGGTGCAGGATGTTACACTAGATAGGGCAGTACCAGGCAGTGGAGAAGTAGAGGTATCAACTGTGAATGCATTTAATGTTCAGGACACACTGCCTGCACTGGAGGGAGACACTGAAACACTACCTGATGCAGGTCTGTCAAGGCTTAATTCTATAAGAAGATTGTTTTTGCAATAATTATATTGATTTTGTTGTTCTTCAGTTAACCTCAAATCAAATGGCTTTGCTATTGCAGTGAATCTTGATACACTGGACAGTGCCTTTGACACAGGCAGATTTGTGGACTATGTGGAGAAACTGCATAAAAATAGGGACAAAGGTTTTGAAGAACAGTTTAAGGTTAATGAAACAATCAATCAAATAGGATGATCTAGACCATCAGGGAAAACATTGTAGAATGTTTTCATGCTACAATGCATGTCTTGTAAAGTTAAACCTACAGCCATGAAGTTGCCGTTCTTGAATATTGTATATCTCTCAATCATGATCAATAATTCATTTGTCATGCATACTCTCTTTCCAAATGAAATGAGTGCAGCATGTTGTTGATGATCCAAATGGAGTACGTGACATTGCCAAAGCCAACCATTCCAAGAACAGATACCACAATGTACACACATGTAAGTATACATGGAGCTAGTGATGATATGTAAGCATAAGCTTTGTATCAAATGTGTGATTGTGTAGCTACTCCACTTTCATTCAGTTGACCACTCTCGGGTGATCCTGTCAGTACCAGATGAATGCGGAAGTGACTACATCAATGCCTCATACATCAATGTAAGATTCTCAATGGATATGCTTAGCAAACAACAGGGTGCTACCAATGCTTGCATTGCAATTTCACAAGCTCATTTCATGCAGTTTTATTTCTCTGTATATTCTACAGGGTGAACATGGAGATGTCTACATTGCATCACAAGGTTTCCATGCACATGTATTAATGTTACTCCTTTTTCAAGCACTATGGAAGTAGCTTATGTGGGTGCCCACTGCATGCTCTTTCATTGCCCCTTACACCTATACCACCTGTATAGGCCCCACTCCTGAAACTATCACTGATTTCTGGCAGATGATCTGGGATGTGAGACCAGCTGTGATTTTAATGCTGAC